>CM039317.1:5134157-5330679 GCA_022316695.1 Camellia oleifera | reverse complement strand
ATCTTTTAGGTCATTATTCATAACTGTTTAGTATATTTCTACTGGGCTGTGGCTCACCCTATATGGGAACATCATTTTCAGGTACAGGTAGCATGCCACCTCCAAGGACTTAGCTTGGGAGGCTAGTGGCGGACGGACTTTTGGTTGTCTTTCCTTTTGTAATATTACATGTAAATTCAAGCTAAGGGCTTAATGTGTAAATGAGTTAGTACTCTACTTTCTTGTAACCAAGTGTTAACTTGGAAAGCTGTAAGCCCTTAGGGCATTTGCTTTTGTTGTTAACATGTAATACTTTTTGTAATAGAACCCTGTTGAATGAAAGGACGTGGATCTTTTATATATCATAGCATGTCAATATTGTTGGGTTTAATGTCATTATTTTGAGGGCGTTACAACTTGGTATCAGAGCGTACCGGGTTCGAATACTTTGGGTACGTGGGAAGTGATTAGGATCACAATGGGTTTGTCTCGCTTGATAGAGACTTAGGTGTACTGTTATAGGCTTATGTGATAACATGCTTATGTGATTATTTGGGTATGGGATTTAGTTTCTGGGATGTTGATTGGATCTTTGGGTTTCTGGGAGTCTTGTTGGAAAGGCACTTGATCAATGCTGTTTCTAACCAGTACTCTAGTAACGCCTTGGGACTATCATCATCCGGAAATGAAATTCGTAAGTGCTTATGTGTTTATGTGCTTACGTGGAATGAATTACAGTTATCCATGCATTAGGACGTGAGTGTTTAGTTTTGGCACGTTTATAAATGTGCTAACGTTCTGTGTTACCTTTATTAGGATGTCAGGACGAGCAAGAGGTGGTAGGCGTGGTAGGCCTAGGAGGCAGGAAGTGCCATTACCGGATGAGGTTCCAGTAGTTCAGAAGGGGGTTGGTCAGGCCAATGTGGCCGAGCCAGTGGGTCAGCAGGCTATGGGTGCCTTGGCCCGGGAGATAGCAGGGGCTTTGGGTATTCTCAGAGCAGGAAATCAGGCAGTTGAGGCAGGACCTTCTTTCTTGAAGAGGGAGTTCTTTCGGTCTAACCCGGAGGAGTTTGTTGGGGATCCTAAGGAGCCATTGAAGGCAGACGAGTGGCTAGAACAAATGAGTAAAACGTTCGAGATGCTAGGCATTGAGGACGGAGCATTGAAAGTGACCTTGGCATCCTTCCAGCTGAAGGGAGATGCGGGTCAATGGTGGAAGTATGAGAAAGTTCGTGTGGGTGGTACTTGGGAGGCGTTTGTGAATGCTTTCCAGGAGAGGTTTTTATCCGCAGTGGCTAAAGAGAGACTGAGGGATCAGTTTACTAAGCTTAAGCAGGAGGGTTTGTCTGTGGCCGAGTTTGAGGCTACATTTACTAGCTTGTCCAGGTTTGCACCTGAACTTGTGGCGACAGAGGAGCGCCGTTGCTACGAGTTTGAGCGGAAGTTGAGGTGGGACCTCAAGTTGAAAGTTGGTGGACCTTACATTCGAGAGTACAGGCATTTGGTGGATGCTGCAGCTCATATGGAGCTGATGATGCAGGAGGGAGAAGAGGAGAAACATGGGGGCTCCAAGAGGGGCCAAGAGGGACAGGGTGATGGCAGGAGGCAGAGGGGTTATAACCCTCAGCCGTCCCAGGGTGGTTTGGCCAAGTCGACTTTCCCAATACCGAGTGCAGGCTCCGGGAGGGGCAGTCAGGGAGAGTTCACCTGTTACAAGTGTGGCCAGCCGGGTCACAAGGCGTCAGTGTGCCCGCAGAAGGGCGGGGGTCAGAGAGCTGCTTCTTCGTCAGCTAGACCGCAGAGCCAGAGTTCGGGTAGGGGGCAGCCCTTGTCGTGTTACCAGTGTGGACAGCCCGGGCACATGAAGAGGTATTGCCCACGGTTGAGTGCCACTTCAGGAGCGTCTGGTTCTAGACAGACGCAGGGGTTTCAGTCAGCTCAGTCTGTGCAGGCCTCGAGGGCCAATCCGGGGGCTTCGTCGTCCCAGTCAGTGCAGCAGTCCTATGCTCCGAGAGGCGAGCAGGTGGATCAGGGGCCTACAGGGCGCGTGTATGCTGTTACCGCGCAGGACCTAGTACCGGCTCCATCAGTAGTGAGAGGTACCTTTTTGTTTTGCAATTCAGTTGCTAGTGTGTTGATTGATACGGGTGCGTCTCATTCTTTTGTATCTGCTGCATTTGCATCTGTGTTAGAATTGGAGTTAGCAGTGTTGGCATCTCCTATTTGTGTAGTGTCACCTATTGGGGGTGAGTTGATTTTGAAACACGGGTGTAGAGGCTGTGACATAGAGGTTGACGACCATAGGCTTCCGTTTCCTTTTGTAGTTATGCCCATGAAGGGCTTCGATGTTATTTTGGGTATGGACTGGTTATCGTCATACCGAGCTGTTATTGATTGCTACCGCCAGAGGGTTACTTGTTGTACCGTGAGCGGGGAGTGTTTCCATTTCTTGGGAGACCGGGTTGGTAGTATTGTGCCACCGGGGTATGGTCCGCGTGGGCGGAATGAGCTTAGTGGTCTACTTGCTAGCTTTGAGAGTGGTGAGTGTGATGAAACTCAGATTGTGTTGCCAAGAGTAGTTTGTGAGTACTCGGATGTTTTTCCCGAGGACCTTGTCGATTTGCCACCTCACCGAGAGATTGAGTTCTCTATCGATTTAGTGCCCGGCACGGCGCCGATTTCTATGGCACCTTACCGTTTTGCTCCAGCAGAGTTGGTTGAGTTGAAAGTTCAACTCCAGGGATTGCTAGATAAGGGTTTTGTTCGCCCTAGTGTTTCACCGTGGGGAGCACCGGCACTCTTTGCTAAAAAGAAAGGTGGTGCCTTGAGATTATGTATTGACTACCGAAAGTTGAATCGGGCTACAGTTAAGAATAAGTACCCTATGCCCCGTATAGATGATTTGTTTGACCAGTTGAAGGGTTCCCGTTGTTTCTCTAAGATAGATTTGAGATCGGGTTACCACCAGTTAAGGGTCAGGGAGGAGGATATTCCGAAGACGGCATTCCGTACGCGGTATGGCCATTATGAATTCCTGGTAATGCCATTTGGGCTTACCAACGCACCGGCAGTCTTTATGGACTTGATGAACCGGATCTTCCGGGAATTTTTGGATCGTTTTGTAGTCGTTTTCGTAGACGACATTCTTATCTATTCACCTTCAGAGGAGGAGCACGAGGAGCACTTGAGAGTGGTGCTTGAGTTACTTAGAGCCCATAAGCTGTATGCTAAGTTCGGGAAGTGTGAGTTTTGGCTAGAAGAGGTGAAGTTCTTAGGCCATGTGGTTTCTAGGGAAGGGGTGTCTGTTGATACATCCAAGATTGAGGCAGTGCAAGATTGGGCACAACCTAAGAGTGTGTTTGAGATTCGCAGTTTTCTGGGATTAGCTGGGTATTACCGTCGGTTTGTGAAAGATTTCTCCAGGTTAGCTTTACCATTGACTAGATTGACTCGGAGGGGAGTCAGCTTTGTATGGGGTGAGACTTGTGAAAAGTCGTTTCAGGAGTTGAAGGTTAGATTGACCACCGCTCCAGTCTTGATTATTCCGGAGAGAGGGTTGGGTTATGCAGTCTATTGTGATGCCTCACGAGAGGGTTTGGGTTGTGTGTTAATGCAAGAGGGGAAAGTAGTAGCCTATGGCTCACGTCAGTTGAAAATTCACGAGAAGAATTACCCTACGCATGATCTAGAGTTAGCGGCTGTGATCTTTGCCTTAAAAATCTGGAGGCACTACCTTTACGGTGAGAGATTCGAGGTGTTCTCGGATCATAAGAGTCTGAAGTATCTGTTTTCACAGAAAGACTTGAACTTGAGGCAGAGGAGGTGGATAGAGTTTATTGAGGATTACGACTTCGAGTTGCACTATCACCCTGGAAAGGCCAATGTTGTGGCCGATGCCCTTAGCAGAAAATCCGTTAGTAATGTAGCTTGTATAGCTATACGGGAGTGGGAGATGTTGGGGGCAATTGGAGAGTTTGATTTGCTTCTGGGCGAATCCGTTGAAGCTGCGGCCTTGTTTTCTGTTGTTGCACAACCTACACTAGTGACTAGAGTGTTAGAGGCACAGAGAGGTGACCTTGAGGTAGAATCACTCCGAGAGAAGATCTCCAATGGGAAGGTTGAGAAGGGTTTGACGGTGTATCCCGACCTGAGTGTGAGATACCGAGACCGTTTGCTTGTACCGGAGGCTTGCCGAGAGGAGGTACTCCGAGAGTTTCATCATTCGCGCCTTGCGGTGCATCCGGGAGGTACTAAGATGTACCGGGATTTGGGTCGCCAGTTTTGGTGGCGGGGTATGAAGAGAGATGTGGCAATTTTCGTGTCTAAGTGCCTTACTTGTCAGCAAGTGAAGGCCGAGCATCAGAGGCCAGCGGGTTTGTTACAACCCTTGCCTATTGCCGAGTGGAAGTGGGAGCATGTCACTATGGACTTCGTTGTAGGTCTTCCGAGGACTCAGCGGGGTAGTGACGCTATTTGGGTGGTTGTAGACCGGTTGACCAAGTCGGCGCATTTCATTCCGATGCGCGTGAGAGATTCAGTAGATCATCTTGCCGACTTATATATTCGGGACATAGTAAGGTTGCATGGGGTCCCAGTGACGATTGTCTCAGATAGAGATCCTCGTTTTACTGCTAGGTTGTGGCAGAGTTTGCAGAGTGCTTTAGGTACTAAGTTGACCTTTAGTACAGCTTATCATCCTCAGACTGATGGGCAGTCTGAGCGTACTATTCAGATCCTTGAGGATATGCTTCGGGGTTGTGTCCTTGATTTCAGTGAGACGTGGGAGAGGCACTTACCGTTGGTAGAGTTTGCCTACAATAACAGTTTTCAGTCTAGTATCGGTATGGCACTGTTTGAGGCCTTGTATGGCCGACCTTGTAGGTCTCCAGTTTGTTGGGCCGAGGTGGGTGACACACCTTTGTTGGGTCCGGAGTTGGTTAGGGAGACGACGGAGAAAGTTGAGCTTATCCGTAGGAGGCTTGTTACTGCCCAGAGTCGTCAGAAGTCCTATGCTGACCGTAGGAGGAGACCGTTGGAGTTTGAGGTGGGTGATCACGTCTTCCTGAAGATATCACCTAGGCGGGGTTTGTTGAGATTTGGGAAGAGTGGGAAGTTATCCCCTCGGTTTATTGGTCCTTTCGAGATCCTTGAGCGGATTGGCGAGGTTGCTTATCGTTTAGCTTTGCCGCCACAGTTGGCCGGAGTTCATGACGTGTTTCATGTGTGTATGCTTCGGAAGTATGAGCCGGATCCATCACATGTGTTGGATTGGACCGACTTAGAGGTAGATGAGGATGCCTCGTATGAGGAGAGACCGGTTCAGGTCTTGGATAGGCGGGATCAAATCCTGCGTGGCAAGACCATCCCTTTGGTTAAGGTTTTGTGGAAACATCACGGAGTGGAGGAGCCCACTTGGGAACGTGAGTTGGGAGTCCGCGAGAAATATCCGGACTTATTTGTTGATGTGTAATCAAGTGTTGCAATTGTGTAATTGTAATGAACTTTAAGAACATTTGAAATATCTTAAGTTGTAAAACATGGAGCATGTTTTGGTTAATGAAATGTTGTAGAACTTGCCTTGTTATGGGAGTTGATTGTAATATTGCATATGTTGGCCATATTATAGAAATGGAATTGTATCATGATTATTGCTTATGATATAAATTGTGAACCATGTGTATGGGGAATGGTTGAGATAAAAAGAAAATGCATGTTGAAATGTATATATTGTCAAATGCCTCTTGTTAAGAGATGGATTGACCGGTAATGGGTCGAATTGTGTAATGTTGCGGCATAACATTGTTTAAAAGAAAGGAAAACTTGCTTGTCAAAACTTGTTTTTAATTTCGGGGACGAAATTCTTTAAAGGGGGGAGGTTATAGCGGTCCCGGGTTTACCCCTTGTTGTATAGTGATCTGGACATGTGTCCGTGGATGTTGGTGGTTGAGTATTGTCTTATTTACGTCCTTTCTTGCTTTGTTTTTGAGTTACAGGATGTGTTGGGCAGGTTTGTCACAGGTTGGTTGACCAAGTCTAGTTGCCCAGGTTTTGACTGGTCCGCTCGAGCGGACATGTTTACGCTCGAGCGGATGGGTTGTTGTTGCTTTTACGCTCGAGCGGAGGTTTTGGCGCTCGAGCGGAGAATGCACCCTTTCAGTATTTCGTGCACCTGCAAAACTTCTGCAAGTGTGGTTTATGCGCTCGAGCGGGTCCTTGTGCGCTCGAGCGTACAGTATGTTTTTGGTGAGAGTTCTGGGAGGGGGAGACCTGCGCTCGAGCGGGCTGGGATCTACGCTCGAGCGGACGAACTTTGTGTCTGTGTCTTGGAGCTCGAGCGGACAATGTTGCGCTCGAGCGGAACCTGTTTTATGTGTCTTTACGCTCGAGCGGAGAGTCTTACGCTCGAGCGGACCTGTCGTATAACTGAGTGGGACTGGGCATTTTAAATCACTTTTTGACTTATCTTCTTTCTCCTACTTTACCAAAACGCCATTTTCAGAGCTTCTCACTCAAAAACCATAACTTCTCTCTAAGTATTGATCTAGCTAGAGTGTGTTGTTCACCTTTTGTCTTCACAAAAAGGGTGTTGATCGTCAAGGGCGTCATTTTGATCCGAATAGTTTGGTGTTTGGAGCATTTTGGTTTTGGGTCCTTGTCCTTTGGAGCTCATCTTTTGAGGTAGGGATATCCTACTCCTCTTTATGAGTCTTGTCTTTAAATTTTAGCATTTTGATATGTTGGTAGTTGTTATGTAATTTTGGGAAATTTTGGGCCATTGTGTAATTTTATAAAAGTTTGGGGTTTTGTCTATAATAAACCTAGAAGCATGTTTGGTATAGAAACATGGAATTAATGTTGAAACATTAGTGAAATTGGAACCTAAGGGTTGTAATGTTATGAATTATAACGATGGATAGAATACATTGATTTTATGTATTGTTGGGTGATGTGTATAATTGTTATTTATATGCATTGTGTTGTGTTGGAGGAGATAGGGGATGTACTCCGCGGTTTAGGGGAAGATAGGGGATGGACCTCTAAACCGGATGTTATTGGGAGGAGATAGGGGATGAACTCCGTAGATAGAGCATGTATGCTTATCTAGAAATGTATTGACAGAGCGTATATGCTTGTCTTTGGAAGTATGAATATAACTGTTATGTTTATATTTGTTGAAGTGAAATGTGTAGGCATGAGTGCTTGTCTCATGTGAGATGTTTGAGCCAAGGTTATGATATGGCAAAAGAAAAGGAAATATAGACTTAAACGTCTTGGAATTGTATTATGTTATGAAAGAATGTAAAAGAGTTGGCCATCTATCAACTGTTAATCTTTTAGTCATTATTCATAACTGGTTTAGTATATTTCTACTGGGCTGTGGCTCACCCTATATGGGAACATCATTTTCAGGTACAGGTAGCATGCCACCTCCAAGGACTTAGCTTGGGAGGCTAGTGGCGGACGGACTTTTTGGTTGTCTTTCCTTTTGTAATATTACATGTAAATTCAAGCCAAGGGCTTAATGTGTAAATGAGTTAGTACTCTACTTTCTTGTAACCAAGTGTTAACTTGGAAAGCTGTAAGTCCTTAGGGCATTTGCTTTTGTTGTTAACATGTAATACTTTTTGTAATAGAACCCTGTTGAATGAAAGGACGTGGATCTTTTATATATCATAGCATGTCAATATTGTTGGGTTTAATGTCATTATTTTGAGGGCGTTACAAATACAGTGTAGGCTGAGCCTATGACTACCATCGCACAGCAGTTAAACAGAGCAGTCTCTTGAGCCAAAAAAAAAGAAAGAAAGATAGCAGATCTTTTCCTTCTAGTATAATGAAACAGAGAGCAGACCAAAAAAAGAAAGACAAAGAGTAGCGGCGGTGTTTGGGAACTGTTATTTTAGTCTCAAAGTGTAAAAAAAACTTTTAGCCTCAAAAAGTAGTTGGTTAGCCCATTGATTTAAAAAAAAAAAATAAAAAAAAATAAAAAATAAAAGCAGTGGCTGGGACAGCCTACACTGTCACTGTAGGGTGAGCCTATGACTACCATTCTATAGCAGTTAAATGACTATTTTGTTTCTGTAAATTAATTTTAAAAAAATAGGATTAGGAATAAATTTATCATTTCAAATATATTTTTTAATTTAACAATTAATTCAAAAATTTAATTACGATTTGAGTGGAGAGTTGTGAAAGTAGTATGGAGTTTCGAGTTATATGTTTGGTTATGTGTTTTAAAAATAATTTCTTAATTGAGTTTTGTTTTATGTGTTTGGTTATGATTTGAGTGTAGAGTTGTTTTTAAATTTAAAATATTAACATTTTAAATTATTTAAATTTTTTTAATATTTAAATTATTTAAATTTTTTGAATATTTATTTTAATTTTTTACTTATTAAATTTTTTAGATTATTTAAATATTTATGATTTAAATTTTTTGAATATTTATTTCGAAAAAAAAATTATTTCCTTTGTAGTATTTTCAATTAAAAAATTGATTAATGTTATTTTTTGTTATTAATAATTTTTTTAATTGAATTTTAAAAAGAGTTTGGTTACGAGTGTTGAACATAATTTTCAATAGGGTAAAAGTAGTGTGTTTTGTTATGAGTTATAATAATTTGAATTAAGTTTTGACAATTCTTTCCAAAACTTATAAACAAACAAATTTTCTTATTTCAGATCTCAAATCAAATTTTCAAAACTTAATTCAACATTTTATTCAAAAATCATAACGAAACAAATTTTCTACACTCAAATCATAATTCCACAACTCACAAACTCAAAATACAACTCATACTCTCAAATCATATTTACAAAACTCTATCAAACGTAACCTTAATTTTTTTAAAAATATAACTTATTTAGATATATCCAAAAAATAAAAAATTTGTGAAAAAATATTTTAAAAAATTAATAAATACAAAAAAAATACGAAAAATATAGAATTCTTGTATTTTTTATTTTTTATGTTTTTTTTTTATATTTTTGGTATTTTGTGAATTTTTTTTAAAAAAAATTCACAAAAATTATATTTTTTATGTATATTTATGTTAAGTGTGTCAAAAAATTATAAAAACTACTAAAAATATTTAAAAAATCCAAAAGAAAAAATGAAAAACAAGAAAGTAAAATTTTCTAAAAATTGTTTTTGAAAAACGAAAAACAAATAAAGTGAATGATACAATCCTTAAAACTAGAGTTCTAAACGAGAGGAAAAATTTAAAAAGAAAAACAAAGAAATAATGTCAAAATATCAATCAATGTGCCTTATATATCACATCAATATCACATCAGTGTGTTTGATTTGAATTTTTTGAATTAAATTTTTTAAAAATTGAATTTTTTTGTTTTCATGTTTTTTTTGTTTTTAGTGAATATTTTTAAAATTTTAAACATTTTTTTTGGTCTTTTAGATGCACCTTATTTAGATATATCTAAAAAGTAAAAAATTTATGAAAAAATATTTTTAAAAATTAATAAATACATAAAAATATAAAAAATATACTGAATTCTTGTATTTTTTTGTATTTTTGGTATTTAGTGAATTTTTTTAAAAAAAATTCACAATTTTTTTACTTTTTAGGTATATTTATGTTAGATATGTGTAAAAAGTAAAAAAACTTACTTACAATATTTTAAAAAATCAGTACAACAAAAAAACACGAAAAATAAGAAAGTAAAATTTTCTGAAAAATATTTTTTAAAAAACCTAACCAAGCAAGGTGATTAGAATCTACAAATTAAAACTCTAAAATATATTTCGTTTTCTGAGGTACGTTGCGCATCATCAAACACTCGCTTCCTATTGGTTCATATTGGGTTCGTTTCAATGATATTGCGTTAAAAACGTTAGTTATAGAATTATTAAATTATATTTATAAAAAATTTATTAAAAATAATTTTTGTATTTAAAAAATATTTAAAATAAATATAATTTTTTTTTCAAATAATAGGTTGCAATTGAAAAAAAAAAAAAAAATTCAAGAGGACTCTGTATATCTATACTATTATTAAAAATGAACAATTCACTAGTATCCAAACTTTGGTGACTTCTTCTTATATCACATGTTCTCATTTTCTTATTTAATATATATATATATATATAATAAAATTAGATAGTTAACAAAAATAAGATTTGAATTTTAAACCTTTAAATTAATAAACAATACTTTTAACACTTATATATCATATCATATATAATAAAAATTTGATTGGATTGGATTTTTATTTATTTTAATTGTACACATATTACATGTGTCAATAGCTAATCATATAATAATTTAACTATAATTTTATAATATTTTGATATCATATACATACTCAATATAATACATATCACGTCAAATAGTATATAATAAATATAATATTAATTTATTATAATATTAATTTTTGTTTTGTTATATATTATTTTTTGGGTTATAATATTATAATATTAATTGATATTATATACATATGCCTATTTTGAGAAGTGGGTTAAAAATCAATTTCTAACTTTTAATCTCACGAAAGAATCAAAAAATTATTTTTAACCATCTTCTCAAAATATCTCATACTCTGTTAACGTCTTTCATCATGGAATTGTGAGCAAATCTTTTCCCTTGTGATATATATAAAAGAGAGCAGTCTTATAATACATATCACGTCAAATAGTATATAATAAATATAATATTAATTGATACCATATAGATACTCAATGTAATACATATCACGTAAAATAGTATATAATAATGTTAGATATTGTTTTTTGGGTTATAATATTATAATATTATATACTCTGTCTGTTAACGTTTTCACCATAGAGTTGTGAGCAAATTTTATATAGCCAGTCAATCTTCAAACAATGTTCCGCTTGGCGTGACCACTTTACCGTAAGCTGTGACTCTGTTCATGTATAGCAAATCTTTTCCCTTCTAAGTATATATGAAAGATAGCAGTCTTTTGAATAAAAAAAGAAAGTGTCTGTGAGACTCTCTGTATATATATATTTGCTGCCCTCCAATCTCTGCATCTTCTGACTCGTCCAGCCAGTCAATCTTCATACAGTGTTTCGCATGACCTCTTTACCGTGTCGATATCTTCTTCATAAGCAGCCATCGATTTGTGAGCAGATCTTTTCCTTCTAGTAACAAAGAGAGCAGATCTTTTCCTTCTTGTACAATGAAACAGAGCAGTGGCCTGTGACTACAAATTATTTCTCAAAGTGTGCAAAAAACTTTAGCCTCAAAAAGTAGCTGGTTAGCCCATTGATTTAAAAAAAAATTAAAAGCTGTGGCTGCGACAGCCTACACTGTCACCAATACAGTGTAGGCTGAGCCTATGACTACCATTCCACAGCAGTTAAATGTCTATTTTGTCGCTGTAAATTAAGGGGTTGTGTGGGATAACCTAAATAAGTGTATTTTTTGTCTTTTTACGAAAAGATGTGCAGAAAAGTAGAGAAGTGATGTGCTGAAAAAAAGATAAAAAGATAAAAAGATGGATTATTTTGGTGTTGGCAAACTTGGCCTAATTTTGAAAAAAATAAGGTTAGGGATAAATTTATCATTTCAATCTTAAATATCATTTCAAATACATTTTTTAAGGATTGTTTGGAATGTTCTAAATAAGTGTATTTTTTGAATTTTTATAAAAAGATGTGTAGAAAGGTAGAAGGAGATGTTGATTGATGTGACTCAAAAAAGATAAAAAGATAAAAAAAGGCGGACTTATTTAGTCTTCCCAAATAAGGCCTGGATATGACAATCAATTCAAAAATTTAATCTAACTTCTAAAAAACAAAAATTAAAATAGTCAAAAATCCAATTCAATGTGTTTGATTTGAGTTTTCTAGATTTAATCTAAATTTAAGTTTTTTGAAAATTGAATTTTTTAGTTTTTTAGTTTTTTTGTATTTAGTGAATATTTTTAAAATTTTAAACATTTTTAATACTTTTTTAGATGCACCTTACTTATATGTATTTAAAAAGTAAAAAAAAAAATTATGAAAAAATATTTTAAAAAATTAATAAATACATAAAAATGCAAAAAATATACTGAATTCTTGTATTTTTTTTTATATTTTTGATATTTTGTGAATTTTTTAAAAAAAAATTTATATTTTTTTTTACTTTTTAGGTGTATTTATGTTAGGTGAGTCTAAAAAGTAAAAAAATTACTTAAAATATTTAAAAAATTCAGTAAAAACAAAAAAAAAATATGAAAAATAAGAAAATAAAATTTTTTGAAAAATATTTTTAAAAAAATGAAACCAAGCAAGCTAATTTTTTTTTTTAATTTTTAAAATAGCTACTTTCCAAACACCGTATATATATATATATATAGAATAAAGCTTGAGACCCCTAGTGGGGGTGCTGGGGTCTCCTGTGATTGGTCCAAATTTTATTTTATTTTATTTTATTTCAGCCAACCCCAGGGCGACACGTGGCACCGGGGGGGGGGGGGGGTGGTGTGTGTTTTCCTAGGGTCACCCCATTGGGGTCTCTAGCATTATTGATGTATATATATATATATATTTGCTGCCCTCCCAGCTCTGCATCTTCTGGCTCGTCTAGCCAGTCAATCTTCAAACAATGTTCCGCGTGACCACTCTTGGGAACAGCGATCAGTGTGTTTGGTTTGAGTTTTTTGAATTAAGTTTTTTGAAAATTGAATTTTTTCATTTTCGTATTTTTTTTGTTTTTAGTGAATATTTTTAAAATTTTAAACATTTTTTTTACTATTTTAGATGAAACCTACTTAGATGTATTTAAAAAGTAAAAAATTTGTGAAAAAATATTTTAAAAAATTAATAAATATATAAAAATACAAAAAATGTACTGAATTTTCATTTTTTTTTTTTGTATTTTTGGTATTTAGTGAATTTTTAAAAGATTTTTTTCAAAATTTTTTTACTTTTTAGGTATATATATGTTAGGTATGTTTAAAAATTAAAAAAATTATTCAAAATATTTAAAAAATTCAGTAAAAATAAAAAAATACGAAAAATAAAAAAATAAAAAATATATATATATATATTTTTAAAAAATGATAACCAAGCATATCCTATAGTACGCAAATCTGATGTTGAGGTACCACATATGAAATTAATTACCAGTCATTAGATGTACTCTTTAATGTGGGCCATCCATTCAAAATCTTTGTAACCGATTTATTGTGTGTAAAAAATCAAACGGAATTAATTAAAAACGACGGTGAGTAATTAAAACAAGGATAAGTTAATTTATGTAATCATACTACGTATTGGAAGAAGAAGAACAGTGGTAATTAGTTGATTACCCTTCTTCTTTTTTATTTTAATATTTGATTAAGATATTATAATGAACCTTAATGAATTATAATCATAATAATGAAAATTAAATACAAAGTTCAATTAATGCATGGAGAATAAGACCTACGCAGGTAAAGAAATTCAAACTACTTACCTCCTATTGAGGTGTAGGAATTTTGACTAATCAAACTATCTCTATTTATTTGAATTACTGATCTCGCAAGATGCGTCCAATTAATTAAAAAAATCAACCGTTACCCTTTCAATTATATAGCACCTTATTCCAAATTAACTTCAATTTATTCAAATTAATTTCAAAATAATTATTTTATTATTTTAATCAAATCAAACAATAAAAGTTAATTGTCTATAGCCATTATAATTAAATCAAGGGGTATACTAATAAATCTTATATCCATGACTTATGGATCATTTAATTCTATAAATATTTTTATAGACTCATAAGATTAAAATCTTTCAAATGAAGCATACCCACATTTGAAAACATAATAAGACAATAAAACTAAATCAATTGAACCAAATTCATGAGAGTTACTTTTTTGATATATGATTTTACTTGTCATTCATTTTTGTTTTATTGAACCAAATCAACCATTTGTCTACTAAATATGATTTTACTTGTCATTCAAAAAAAATTTTGGTGCAAAAAATAGATATGTAAATAGGTTACTCCACATACTCGTCAAAGAGTAATGCCTCTTAGCACTCCATAACACATCTATAAGAGTATAAGAAAATTAATTAGATGAGACTAAATGCAACACATCAAACTTGACTCATCACTTAAACAACACTTACTACTCAATTAGACTATACTTATTACTTTATCAAACTTGACTCATCACTATTCACTACGCCAAAATTGGGCTTTAGCGGCGGTTTTTTACCGCCGTTAAAGGCTGTAAAACCGTCGTTAAAGCCTTTAACGGCGGTATTAACGGCGGTTTCATTACCGCCGTTTATGCGCGTGTCGGAAAAAGTGAAATGGTCGTAAAAAGGCAAATTACCGTCGTTAAAAGTCGACCAAAAACGGCGATTTTTTACCGCCGTAAATATGTTTAAATTTTTTAAAAAATAATTCTTTCTTCTTACACTCCCCAAGTTTTGAACCCAAGACCTCTCATCCACCCACACCAACAACTCTGCCACAGCCACTCTTCATGAAATATATTCCCTAAATAAATATTTAAACATTATTTTTACTTTATTGTAGATGGTTTCGCCGGAACTCGCCGGAGCACGCCGGAGTTTCGCCGGCAAAGACCGCCGTCTTAACGGCAGTAATGGTTGGGCATTAGCGGCGGTTTTGTTACCGCCGTTAAAAGTGGGCATTAACGGCGGTTTCGTTACCGCCATTAAAAGTGAGTTTCATTACCGTCGTTAAAGACACTTTTAGTGGCGGTTTTCGTTACCGCTGTTAATAGTACCTTTAACGGCGGTTTTCGTTACCGCCGTTAAAAAAACCGTCGTTAATGCCCTGTTTTGGCGTAGTGATTTAATGGGTTGGTTTGGGAAGTGGGTTGGCTTTTTGGCTTTTTGGCTTTTTTGGCTATTTTAGCTTGGGCTAAAAAGCTTGGTTTGGGAAGGACTTTTTGATTTTTTGGCTTTTTTGACTTTTTTTGTGAGAGAAGAGTATAATAATTATGGGTTGGATGTGATGTTTTGTTGGTTGTGGCTAAAATAACCTATTTTATCTTTTATGACTAAAATAGCCAAAAAAATCTACAAACCTTCATCCCAAACGATTAATCAATCATTTAAACTAAACTTAAGACTGCACTTACTATTTCATCAAACTTGATTTTTTTTTTTTTTTTCTTACCACTTAAATCTCATAATTTTTCCTTTAACTAGGTGAAATGTTGTTCCAACAAAACATTAAAATTTATAAATTCAAAATATCATGGAAAGTTAAAGTAAAAAAAGAGATAGAGACTATAGAGACATTAGATTTTTACCTAAGGAGTTCTAAATTAACAACAATCTTATCTTTAAATATTCAAAAAATTTTAAAAGTAGACATAAAATTTTGTTCATGGAATCCTCAAATAAATTATAAATTTTCCTATATTTTATTAATTATATTTCTTCATTAATTGCATTTATTATTTTCAAGTGTGGTAAATGAAAAGGAAAATAGGTTTTATTTATTGCCATTAAGTAGATAAAAAAATAAAAAAAATAAATATTTCATAAAATTAATAAATTATAATAAAATGTATAAAATTGACATTTATTTTGTATATATATATTTTTAAATTCTATTTTATAAATTTTATATTTATTTTAGAGGTTTTGAAAATATATTATAACTTAATTTTTTAAGTTTATCTATTACCTGAATAGCATAGCAGGTTAAGTGTATTTTATTAATAATTGAGTGGTAAGTATAGTTATTAAAAATAGTAAGTATAACCATATCAAATAATAAGTGTACTTAGTTATTACGATAAGTTGAAAATCACTTTTTAATTTTAAAACAATTGAAAACTATCTTATTTTTTTTTATGAAATTCAAATAAAAAACTATCTTATTTTTTATGAAATTCAAAACTATCTTATTTTTTAAAAATATATACAAAAAAAAAAATATAACTATTTAGATTTGAATTGAAAAATAAAAATTCAAATAAGAGATAAAAAAAATATTTAAATAAAAAAGATTAAGCCGAAATATATGAGAATTCTACAACAAACTCACATAAGGTAAATATAGATCGTTAAAAAATTTATCATAGGGGTACTGTAACAACCCTCACTTTGACTTAGACATAATTGCATACCTTCATGTATGATCCTGTTTTGGTATTAAGTTGTTACAACCTTGTTTTGCCTTGTCTTGTTTTGCTTGCTTGATTAAGTTCCTTGTTTGATGTGATGCCGAGGTCATCTCGAGACTAGTTCACTTTTGAACCCTTGTACTTAGAACCACTTGGCAGACCTCTATCTTCACTCCGGCATGTTAGCCGAGATGTTAGTGTTTGAGATCCTTGTTCTCGGGCAGGCATGACCTGGGCCGAGATGTGGCACACCCCGGCCAAGGTGTGGCACAACTCAGTCAAGTGTCGTCCTCCCTAGCCGAGGTATTTGTTACCCTGTGCCGAAGTTCCGCCTTTGGCCGATGTTGTTGATGGCCGAGGTGTCCTCGCCATCTAGCTTGCCGTGGACGCCTTGTCTAGCTTGTTGTGGACGCTTTGTCAGAGACTTGCCTTGTCAATCAGTCACCTTTTGAGTTAAACCAACCCGGTGACGCCACGTGTCCGAGCTTGTCAGCCGGCAGACCTAATGCATCATTTTTGCATCATTTTGTATCTTTTGTATCATTCTTGGTTATAAGTCTTGTTCTTGAGAGAGAGAAACACTAGAGAAGAAGAAGTAGAGTTCTAGAGAGAGAAGTCGATCTTCCAAGCTTGATCCTTAGGGTTTGAACCGTTGGATTCGTGATCTGAGGTTAGAATCTTGATCTCCTCTTGTTGTTCTTGTTGAACATCTAGCTGCATTGTACGATTGAGTTTGTTTTGCATGCCATGCATCGATTTGAAGGTTCGGTTTTGAAAGAGAACATGGTGTTCTTGAGTTCTTGATAAAAAGCCTATTTTGATCCGAAAGTTTTGAACCGGAACCATGTCTTTGTGTTTGTCTTTGCATGACCTTCTTGAATGGGTACCTAGGTCCATGTTTTTAAAACTCTTAGCATGAAATCTCGGATTTTGTATAACCAAGTTATGATTTCTGCATGCATGTTCTTGTAGTTCTTGAGGACCCTGTTCTTCACTTTGAATGTGGCCCTTGGACCACACCTCGGCGAGGAGGTGTGGGACCTCGGCAAGACCTGGTTGGTACCCAGGGTATTTTCTTGAGATGAGAAGCTTGTTTTGAGAATGTATTTGCCATGTGTTTGTAGGACCTTGACCCTTGCTTTGAGCCTACACCTGAAGACCAAGGTGAGTGGTATTTCTAGTAAAGCTATGTTATAAAGCTTTTTAATGAATCTTGCTTTGCTTTGTTTTGATGAAAGTATTTGTTAAGCATGAATGTCCAGCCTATTTCGATGTATCTTGTGTAAATCTTGTTTTGATGCTAACCTTGGAAAGTCCCTTGTGCTAGAGGACTCTAAACTTTCGTAGCACTAAGTATAAAAAGGATACGGTCCTTTCTTGAAAAGAGTATTTGGTTAAAAAGGGCTACGAGCCTAAGTAACACAAGTCCCTTGTGCTAGAGGACTCTAAACTTTCGTAGCACTAAGTATAAAAAGGATACGGTCCTTTCTTGAAAAGAGTATTTGGTTAAAAAGGGCTACGGGCCTAAGTAACACAAGTCCCTTGTGCTGGAGGACTATAAACTTTCGCAGTACCCTTGTTTAATCTGTTACGGATCGCATACCTCTTGTTTTGCCACAGACGGTTTACCGCGTGGATATGTTTTGCTCGGAAAGCTTGCCTTGTATTTGCCGACGTCCGTGGACACCCCTTGGCTTACTTGTTTTGAAGGATGAATACGGTTCATCCCTTGATGTATAAGTTTTGACAGAAAATACTGTTTTGCCGATGTTAGTAAGCATCCTTGAGATTAAGACTTGTTAGATGAATACGGTTCATCCCTTGATTGGTACAACCTTGATGTGTTCGTTCAGGAAGAACCTCGGCTAAGGTTTGTATGGTTTTGACCCGTTTTGTCTTGACAGAATCTTGATGTGAACTTGAATGGTTTGATGAGTTTTGTTTTGAAGGACCTCGGCTATATTCATGCTAAAACCTTTATTTTTAGTACCATTCACTGAGTTTCAAGACTCACCCTCTCTATATATATGTAGGTGATGAGCAGGACGGCGGCGACGCCTAATTGTGTTTTGCAGAGCTTGTTTTGGACTCTTGTCATGTCGGCTTCGGATTGTTTATGTCGGCCATTTTGTATTTACCTCGGCAACGTGCATTTATGTCGGCAAATCTTGAAGATTATGCTTCTTTGGCTTGTAATTACTGTTTTGCGCATGTCGGCTCTAGAAGCCTTTTGATCAAGATTGTAATATGTATTCTTGTTGTCGACGGTTAATGATAAACTATGCCTTGTATGTCATCTCATTTGATTTATGCACAGCTCTTCTGGACCACTTGTATTTGATTATCGCTTCCGCATTTTTGTAAGCCCCCTTATGTAAACTCTGTTTGTGTGTGAAACTTTGTAAGAGGCCTTTGGTAATCTCGGATTACTGGCCATCATGGCACCATCCTACTAGGGGCTGGTTGGGGTCGTGACAGAATGGTATCAGAGCACAAGTTCCTTAGTATACGTTATTCACACACTTTGAGTCCTAAAGAGCATAGGATTTCCCTTAGAAGGATGCTAGGATTGCATCATAATGCTTGCTATTTGAACAAGGTGTGCATTGTCTTGACGTGTTTGTTTGCTACTTGCCTATGTGATTAATTGCTTGTTTTACTTAAAAGTCACACTTTGTAAACTCATAGCATCATGAGGAGAGGTAGACCTCCACTTGGCCGAGATAGGCCCGAAGACAGATTGGACCGACTGGAAAGGTTATTTGAAGGTTTGGCCCGCGAATTGAGGCAAACCAGACAGCCGCATACTAGTGCTACTTCGACTCAGGCCGAGCAGACAAATGGCCGAAATGTAATTCCGCCTCCACCTCCTCCAGTGCCACAAGTCCCTCCACCGCCAGCCTTATATGGGGATGGCACAATAGCTTTGATCAGGGAGTTTAAGAAGATGAGACCACCGAGATTCTCTGGAGGTATAGAGCCGATGAAGGCTGAGGCATGGGCTTTGGAAATGGAAAAGCTGTTTGAGATCTTCCCTAGCACTGATACTCAGAAGGTGACATTAGCAACCTTCACATTGGATGATGACGCCCGCAGATGGTGGTTGATGGTTCGAGAAAGGAATCCAGACTTAACCTGGACCAGATTTTTGGAATTGTTCTACAAGAAACACTTTCCCCTTAGCGTTCGAAACCGTAAGGCTACGGAGTTTCAGACCTTGACACAGGGCAACCGAACGGTAGCGGAATATGATCGCGTGTTTACTGAATTGGTCAGATTTGTGCCTCACATGTCTGGCGATGAGTATATGAAGGCAAGAAAGTTTGAAAGTGGGCTCCGAGCACCAATTCAAGATCGGGTTAACTTGCACGACCTACCGACTTACGCCGAGGTATTGGACAAAGCCATCTTGGCCGAGGCTAACTTGAACAGGTACCAGACTTCGGGAGAGAACCCAAGAAAGAGGCAAAATTATGACAGCAGCCGAGCACAATTGGGCGCCAAGAAGAAATCGAACATGGGCAGTACTAGTTATCGAAGGCAGGAAGGTAATGCTAAGCCGATGTGTCCAGATTGTGGGAAGCAGCATTTCGGGGTTTGTCGTCGGACGACTGGAGCCTGTTATGAATGTGGTGAAATGGGACATTATGTAAGAGATTGTCCTAAGGAAAAGACTGATAACAGCAAGAAAGGTGAGAACACCTCGGGAACCGTTCAGAAGGGTAATGCTGGAAAAGGGCCAATGAGACAGGGCAGAGTGTTTGCACTAGTGCCAGGAGACACTCAGAATGCTGAGACTGTGGTGTCAGGTATACTCCTAATTTGCTCCCGAGATGCTTATGTGTTAATTGATTCGGGTTCTACGCATTCGTTTGTTTCTACTAAGTTTGCCGAGAAGATTAATAGGAAACTAGAGCCTCTTGATTATGTGCTATCTGTATCTACTCCATCTGGGAGATCTATGATTGTTGCATCCATCTATAGAGCATGTAATATCGTAATTGAGAATGTTGAACTGTTAGTTGACTTAATGCCTTTGGATATAGACCATTTTGATGTTATTTTGGGAATGGATTGGTTGGTAGCAAATCATGCATTCATTGATTGTGTTTCTAAGAGTGTTACCTTGAGACCCCCAAGGCAAGCCGAGGTTATTTTCCATGGTAAAGGGGTAGTGCCCCCACCTTATTTGATCTCGTCCGTTAGAGCCTATAAGCTAATTCAAAAAGGATGCCAAGGTTATTTGTGTAGTATACTGAGTGATCAGAACGGAAATATTGACTTAGCCGACATCCCAGTTGTCAATGAATTCGCCGACGTCTTTCCAGACGAATTGCCTGGCCACTTAGTAGATAGAGAAATAGAGTTCACTGTTGACATTGAGTCGGGAACACAGCCGATCTCCAAGACACCTTATAGGATGGCCCCAGCTGAACTTAGAGAACTGAAACTACAGTTGCAAGAATTGTTGGACAAAGGATTTATTAGGCCGAGCACTTCACCATGGGGAGCACCCGTGTTATTTGTCAAGAAAAAGGATGGCACACTTCGCCTTTGCATTGATTATAGAGAGCTTAATAAGGTCACCATTAAGAACAAGTACCCATTGCCTAGGATTGACGATTTGCTTGATCAACTACAAGGAGCACGAGTCTTTTCTAAGATTGATCTTAGGTCGGGTTACCATCAGCTTAAAGTTAAAGCCGAGGATGTTGAGAAGACAGCCTTCCGAACCAGATATGGTCACTATGAGTTTTTAGTAATGCCTTTTGGAGTAACCAATGCCCCTGCTGCATTTATGGATTTAATGAACAGAGTCTTCAAACCACACTTAGATGAATTTATTGTTGTCTTCATTGATGATATACTGATCTATTCTAAGAGTAAAGCCGAGCATGAGAATCACTTGAGAATTGCCTTAGAAATTTTGAGAAGACGGAAACTGTATGCTAAGTTTAAGAAATGTGAATTTTGGCTTTCTACTATTTCGTTTCTGGGTCATGTGATTGATGAAGAAGGTATCTCAGTTGATCCTAGTAAAATTGAAGCCGTAGTGAATTGGCCGAGGCCGACTAATGTATCCGAGGTTCGTAGTTTTCTGGGTTTGGCAGGTTATTACAGGAAGTTCGTGAAGGATTTCTCAAGGATTGCAACTCCATTGACGCAATTGACTAAGAAAGGAATACTGTATGAATGGACTGAAGATCGGGAGTCAGCTTTCCAGGAACTGAAGACGAGGTTGGTTACAGCACCAGTGCTTGTACTTCCATCAGGTAATGAAGAGTTTCATGTTTATAGTGATGCGTCACACAAGGGTTTGGGTTGTGTATTAATGCAAAAGGGTAAGGTCATAGCCTATGCATCTCGACAGTTGAAACCACATGAGAAAAACTATCCCACCCATGACTTGGAGTTAGCAGCCGTGGTATTTGCCTTGAAGATTTGGCGACACTACTTGTATGGAGCCTCTTGCCAGGTTTTTACAGATCATAAGAGTTTAAAGTATTTGTTCACTCAGAAGGAATTGAATTTGAGACAGAGAAGATGGCTAGAGTTGTTGAAGGATTATGACTTGCAAATTCAGTATCACCCAGGTAAAGCCAACAGCGTAGCCGACGCCTTGAGCAGGAAGACAGTTGGAATTTTGGCATGTTTGACCATGATTACAGTTGAGCCGACCATTGTTGATGAAGTAAAGAAAAGGCAGATGGAAGATGGGTTCTTCAGGAAGGTAGCCGAGGAGATTGATACAAAGCCGAGATCAGGGTACACCACTGAAGACCAAGTGCTTAAGTTTGAAGGAAGATTGTGTGTGGCCGACGTCCCAGAGTTAAAGAGGAAAATTTTGCAGGAAGCTCATAGTTCTAAGTTTGCTGTTCATCCAGGGAATACCAAGATGTATCAAGATGTGAAACAGACCTTTTGGTGGCCAAATATGAAAAGGGAGATAGCCGAGTTCGTGTCTCAGTGTTTATGTTGTCAACAAGTGAAAGCGGAACATCAAAGACCAACAGGACTACTTCAACCTTTGCCAATCCCTGAGTGGAAATGGGAGCACATCTCCATGGATTTTGTGATTGGGTTGCCGAAGACACAGAAAGGTATGGATTCGATTTGGGTTATTATTGATAGACTAACTAAGTCAGCACACTTTTTGCCTGTCAAGACTACCTTCAACGCCGACCAACTTGCATTACTGTATGTGAATGAAATTGTTAAACTCCATGGAGTGCCGATGTCAATTGTGTCGGACAGGGATCCGAAGTTCGTTTCCAGATTCTGGCAGAGCCTACAGAAGGCCTTTGGAGCCGAATTGAGATTCAGCACTGCTTTTCATCCGCAGACAGATGGGCAAACAGAGAGGACAATTCAGACGCTTGAAGACATGCTTAGACTTTGTGTATTGGACCTCCAAGGAAATTGGGGAATGCATTTGCCTTTGGTAGAATTCGCTTACAACAACAGTTATCAGGCTAGTATTGGCATGGCGCCATACGAAGCATTGTATGGAAGGAAGTGCAGATCGCCGATATGTTGGACCGAAGTGGGAGACAAAGCTCTGCTTGGTCCCGAGATGATTCAAGTGACAACAGAAAAGATTAAGCTTATCCAACAGAGGATTAAAACTGCCCAGAGCCGACAAAAGAGCTACGCCGACCAGAGAAGGAATGAGTTAGAATTTGAAGTAGGGGATCATGTATTCCTGAAAGTTTCGCCGATGAAAGGAGTTTCCAGATTTGGTAAGAAAGGTAAATTAGCACCTCGTTATATTGGACCATTTGAAATTCTTGACAAGGTCAACCCAGTTGCCTACAGACTTGCTTTGCCACCAGAGTTGAGCCAAGTACATAATGTGTTTCATATTTCGATGTTAAGAAAGTATATTCGAGATCCACAGCATGTGATTGATTATTCTAGGGGTTGAAATTAATGAGAACTTGGGCTATGAAGAGAAGCCGATGTGTATTATTGACAGACAAGTTAGGCAGTTGAGAAACAAGTCAATATCAATGGTAAAGATTGAATGGAAAGAGCACTACGGCAAGGATGCCACATGGGAAATGGAAGAGGAAATGAGAATTCGACATCCAGAACTGTTCTTGGAACAAGGTAACCTAAGTTTGGGGACCAAACTTCTTTAAGGGGGGTAGGATGTAACAACCCTCATTCTTGACTTAGCTATACTTGCATACATCCATGTGTGACCTTGTCTTGATATGTTATGAATCTTGTTAATCTTGTTTCGGCTTGCCATGTTTTAGTATTGCTTGCTTGATTTTGATCCTTGCTCGGTTGTGACCGAGGTCATCTTGAGACTAGTTCACTTTTGAACCCTTGTACTTAGAACCACTTGGCAGACCTCTATCTTCACTCCGGCATGTTAGCCGAGATGTTAGTGTTTGAGATCCTTGTTCTCGGGCAGGCATGACCTGGGCCGAGATGTGGCACACCCCGGCCAAGGTGTGGCACAACTCAGTCAAGTGTCGTCCTCCCTAGCCGAGGTATTTGTTACCCTGTGCCGAAGTTCCGCCTTTGGCCGATGTTGTTGATGGCCGAGGTGTCCTCGCCATCTAGCTTGCCGTGGACGCCTTGTCTAGCTTGTTGTGGACGCTTTGTCAGAGACTTGCCTTGTCAATCAGTCACCTTTTGAGTTAAACCAACCCGGTGACGCCACGTGTCCGAGCTTGTCAGCCGGCAGACCTAATGCATCATTTTTGCATCATTTTGTATCTTTTGTATCATTCTTGGTTACAAGTCTTGTTCTTGAGAGAGAGAAACACTAGAGAAGAAGAAGTAGAGTTCTAGGGAGAGAAGTCGATCTTCCAAGCTTGATCCTTAGAGTTTGAACCGTTGGATTCGTGATCTGAGGTTAGAATCTTGATCTCCTCTTGTTGTTCTTGTCGAACATCTAGCTGCATTGTACGATTGAGTTTGTTTTGCATGCCATGCATCGATTTGAAGGTTCGGTTTTGAAAGAGAACATGGTGTTCTTGAGTTCTTGATGAAAAGCCTATTTTGATCCGAAAGTTTTGAACAAGAACCATGTCTTTGTGTTTGTCTTTGCATGACCTTCTTGAATGGGTACCTAGGTCCATGTTTTTAAAACTCTTAGCATGAAATCTCGGATTTTGTATAACCAAGTTATGATTTCTGCATGCATGTTCTTGTAGTTCTTGAGGACCCTGTTCTTCACTTGAATGTGGCCCTTGGACCACACCTCGGCGAGGAGGTGTGGGACCTCGGCAAGACCTGGTTGGTACCCAGGGTATTTTCTTGAGATGAGAAGCTTGTTTTGAGAATGTATTTGCCATGTGTTTGTAGGACCTTGACCCTTGCTTTGAGCCTACACCTGAAGACCAAGGTGAGTGGTATTTCTAGTAAAGCTATGTTATAAAGCTTTTTAATGAATCTTGCTTTGCTTTGTTTTGATGAAAGTATTTGTTAAGCATGAATGTCCAGCCTATTTCGATGTATCTTGTGTAAATCTTGTTTTGATGCTAACCTTGAAAGTCCCTTGTGCTAGAGGACTCTAAACTTTCGTAGCACTAAGTATAAAAGGATACGGTCCTTTCTTGAAAAGAGTATTTGGTTAAAAAGGGCTACGGGCCTAAGTAACACAAGTCCCTTGTGCTAGAGGACTCTAAACTTTCGTAGCACTAAGTATAAAAAGGATACGGTCCTTTCTTGAAAAGAGTATTTGGTTAAAAAGGGCTACGGGCCTAAGTAACACAAGTCCCTTGTGCTGGAGGACTATAAACTTTCGCAGTACCCTTGTTTAATCTGATTACGGATCGCATACCTCTTGTTTTGCCACAGACGGTTTACCGCGTGGATATGTTTTGCTCGGAAAGCTTGCCTTGTATTTGCCGACGTCCGTAGGACATCCCTTGGTTTACTTGTTTTGAAGAATGAATACGGTTCATCCCTTGATGTATAAGTTTTGACAGGAAATACTGTTTTGCCGATGTTAGTAAGCATCCTTGAGATTGTAAGACTTGTTAGATGAATACGGTTCATCCCTTGATTGGTACAACTTTGATGTGTTTGTTCAGGAAGAACCTCGGCTAAGGTTTGTATGGTTTTGACTCGTTTTGCCTTGACAGAATCTTGATGTAAACTTGAATGGTTTGATGAGTTTTGTTTTGAAGGACCTCGGCTATATTCATGCTAAAACCTTTATTATTAGTACCATTCACTGAGTTTCAAGACTCACCCTCTCTATATATATGTAGGTGATGAGCAGGACGGCGGCGACGCCTAGTTGTGTCTTGCAGAGCTTGTTTTGGACTCTCGTCATGTCGGCTTGGACTGTTTATGTCGGCCATTTTGTGTTTACCTCGGCAACGTGTATTTATGTCGGCAAATCTTGAAGATTATGCTTCTTTGGCTTGTAATTGCTGTTTTGCACATGTCGGCTCTAGAAGCCTTTTGATCAAGATTGTAATATGTATTCTTGTTGTCGACGGTTAATGATAAACTATGTCTTGTATGTCATCTCATTTGATTTATGCACAGCTCTTCTGGACCACTTGTATTTGATTATCGCTTCCGCATTTTGTAAGCCCCCTTATGTAAACTCTGTTTGTGTGTGAAACTTTGTAAGAGGCCTTTGGTAATCTCGGATTACTGGCCATCATGGCACCATCCTACTAGGGGCTGGTTGGGGTCGTGACAGAATGGTATCAGAGCACAAGTTCCTTAGTATACGTTATTCACACACTTTGAGTCCTAAAGAGCATAGGATTTCCTTTAGGAGGATGCTAGGATTGCATCATAATGCTTGCTACTTGAACAAGGTGTGCATTGTCTTGGCATGTTGTTTGTTACTTGCCTATGTGATTATTTGCTTGCTTCGCTTAAAAGTCACACTTTGTAAACTCATAGCATCATGAGGAGAGGTAGACCTCCACTTGGCCGAGATAGGCCCGAAGACAGATTGGACCGACTGGAAAGGTTATTTGAAGGTTTGGCCCACGAATTTGAGGCAAACCAGACAGCAGTATGCTAGTACCACTTCGACTCAGGCCGAGCAGACAAATGGCCGAAATGTAGTTCCGCCTCCACCTCCTCCAGTGCCACAAGTCCCTCCACCGCCAGCATTATATGGGGATGGCACGATAGCTTTGATCAGAGAGTTCAAGAAGATGAGACCACCGAGATTCTCTGGAGGTATAGAGCCGATGAAGGCTGAGGCATGGGCTTTAGAAATGGAAAAGCTGTTTGAGATCTTCCCTAGCACTGACACTCAGAAGGTGACATTAGCAACCTTCACATTGGATGATGACGCTCGCAGATGGTGGTTGATGGTTCGAGAAAGGAATCCAGACTTAACCTGGACCAGATTTTTGGAATTGTTCTACAAGAAACACTTTCCCCTTAGCGTTCGAAACCGTAAGGCTACGGAGTTTCAGACCTTGACACAGGGCAACCGAACGGTAGCGGAATATGATCGCGTTTTTACTGAATTGGTAAGATTTGTACCTCACATGTCTGGCGACGAGTATATGAAGGCAAGAAAGTTTGAAATTGGGCTCCGAGCACCAATTCAAGATCGGGTTAACTTGCACGACCTACCGACTTACGCCGAGGTATTGGACAAAGCCATCTTGGCCGAGGCTAACTTGAACAGGTACCAGACTTCGGGAGAGAACCCAAGAAAGAGGCAAAATTATGACAGCAGCCGAGCACAATTGGGCGCCAAGAAGAAATCGAACATGGGCAGTACTAGTTATCGAAGGCAGGAAGGTAATGCTAAGCCGATGTGTCCAGATTGTGGGAAGCAGCATTTCGGGGTTTGTCGTCGGACGACTGGAGCCTGTTATGAAAGCGGTGAAATGGGACATTATGTGAGAGATTGTCCTAAGGAAAAGACTGATAACAGCAAGAAAGGTGAGAACACCTCGGGAACCGTTCAGAAGGGTAATGCTGGAAAAGGGCCAATGAGACAGGGCAGAGTGTTTGCACTAGTGCCAGGAGACACTCAGAATGCTGAGACTGTGGTGTCAGGTATACTCCTAATTTGCTCCCGAGATGCTTATGTGTTAATTGATTCGGGTTCTACGCATTCGTTTGTTTCTACTAAGTTTGCCGAGAAGATTAATAGGAAACTAGAGCCTCTTGATTATGTGCTATCTGTATCTACTCCATCTGGGAGATCTATGATTGTTGCATCCATCTATAGAGCATGTATATCGTAATTGAGAATGTTGAACTGTTAGTTGACTTAATGCCTTTGGATATAGATCATTTTGATGTTATTTTGGGAATGGATTGGTTGGTAGCAAATCATGCATTCATTGATTGTGTTTCTAAGAGTGTTACCTTGAGACCCCCAAGGCAAGCCGAGGTTATTTTCCATGGTAAAGGGGTAGTGCCCCCACCTTATTTGATCTCGTCCGTTAGAGCCTATAAGCTAATTCAGAAAGGATGCCAAGGTTACTTGTGTAGCATACTGAGTGATCAGAACGGAAATATTGACTTAGCCGACATCCCAGTTGTCAATGAATTCGCCGACGTCTTTCCAGACGAATTGCCTGGCCACCTAGTAGATAGAGAAATAGAGTTCACTGTTGACATTGAGTCGGGAACACAGCCGATCTCCAAGACACCTTATAGGATGGCCCCAGCTGAACTTAGAGAACTGAAACTACAATTACAAGAGTTATTGGATAAGGGGTTCATTAGGCCGAGCACTTCACCATGGGGAGCACCCTGTTTGTTTGTCAAGAAAAAGGATGGCACACTTCGCCTTTGCATTGATTATAGAGAGCTTAATAAGGTCACCATTAAGAACAAGTACCCATTACCTAGGATTGACGATTTGCTTGATCAACTACAAGGAGCACGAGTCTTTTCTAAGATTGATCTTAGGTCGGGTTACCATCAGCTTAAAGTTAAAGCCGAGGATGTTGAGAAGACAGCCTTCCGAACCAGATATGGTCACTATGAGTTTTTAGTAATGCCTTTTGGAGTAACCAATGCCCCTGCTGCATTTATGGATTTAATGAACAGAGTCTTCAAACCACATTTAGATGAATTTATTGTTGTCTTCATTGATGATATACTGATCTATTCTAAGAGTAAAGCCGAGCATGAGAATCACTTGAGAATTGCCTTAGAAATTTTGAGAAGACGGAAACTGTATGCTAAGTTTAAGAAGTGTGAATTTTGGCTTTCTACTATTTCATTTCTGGGTCATGTGATTGATGAAGAAGGTATCTCAGTTGATCCTAGTAAAATTGAAGCCGTAGTGAATTGGCCGAGGCCGACTAATGTATCCGAGGTTCGTAGTTTTCTGGGTTTGGCAGGTTATTACAGGAAGTTCGTGAAGGATTTCTCAAGGATTGCAATTCCATTGACGCAATTGACTAAGAAAGGAATACTGTATGAATGGACTGAAGATCGGGAGTCAGCTTTCCAGGAACTGAAGACGAGGTTGGTTACAGCACCAGTGCTTGTACTTCCATCAGGTAATGAAGAGTTTCATGTTTATAGTGATGCATCACACAAGGGTTTAGGTTGTGTATTAATGCAAAAGGGTAAGGTCATAGCCTATGCATCTCGACAGTTGAAACCACATGAGAAAAACTATCCCACCCATGACTTGGAGTTAGCAGCCGTGGTATTTGCCTTGAAGATTTGGCGACACTACTTGTATGGAGCCTCTTGCCAGGTTTTTACAGATCATAAGAGTTTAAAGTATTTGTTCACTCAGAAAGAATTGAATTTGAGACAGAGAAGATGGCTAGAGTTGTTGAAGGATTATGACTTGCAAATTCAGTATCACCCAGGTAAAGCCAACAGCGTAGCCGACGCCTTGAGCAGGAAGACAGTTGGAATTTTGGCATGTTTGACCATGATTACAGTTGAGCCGACCATTGTTGATGAAGTAAAGAAAAGACAGATGGAAGATGGATTCTTCAGGAAGGTAGCCGAGGAGATTGATACAAAGCCGAGATCAGGGTACACCATTGAAGACCAAGTGCTCAAGTTTGAAGGAAGATTGTGTGTGGCCGACGTTCCAGAGTTAAAGAGGAAAATTTTGCAGGAAGCTCATAGTTCTAAGTTTGCTGTTCATCCAGGGAATACCAAAATGTATCAAGATGTGAAGCAGACCTTTTGGTGGCCGAACTATGAAAAGGAGATAGCCGAGTTCGTGTCTCAGTGCTTATGTTGTCAACAAGTGAAAGCAGAACATCAAAGACCAACAGGACTACTTCAACCTTTGCCAATCCCTGAGTGGAAATGGGAGCACATCTCCATGGATTTTGTGATTGGGTTGCCGAAGACACAGAAAGGTATGGATTCGATTTGGGTTATTATTGATAGACTAACTAAGTCAGCACACTTTTTGCCTGTCAAGACTACCTTCAACGCCGACCAACTTGCATTACTGTATGTGAATGAAATTGTTAAACTCCATGGAGTGCCGATGTCAATTGTGTCGGACAGGGATCCGAAGTTCGTTTCCAGATTCTGGCAGAGTCTACAGAAGGCCTTTGGAGCCGAATTGAGATTCAGCACTGCTTTTCATCCGCAGACAGATGGGCAAACAGAGAGGACAATTCAGACGCTTGAAGACATGCTTAGACTTTGTGTATTGGACCTCCAAGGAAATTGGGGAATGCATTTGCCTTTGGTAGAATTCGCTTACAACAACAGTTATCAGGCTAGTATTGGCATGGCGCCATACGAAGCATTGTATGGAAGGAAGTGCAGATCGCCGATATGTTGGACCGAAGTGGGAGACAAAGCTCTGCTTGGTCCCGAGATGATTCAAGTGACAACAGAAAAGATTAAGCTTATCCAACAGAGGATTAAAACTGCCCAGAGCCGACAAAAGAGCTACGCCGACCAGAGAAGGAATGAGTTAGAATTTGAAGTAGGAGATCATGTATTCCTGAAAGTTTCGCCGATGAAAGGAGTTTCCAGATTTGGTAAGAAAGGTAAATTAGCACCTCGTTATATTGGACCATTTGAAATTCTTGACAAGGTCAACCCAGTTGCCTACAGACTTGCTTTGCCACCAGAGTTGAGCCAAGTACATAATGTGTTTCATATTTCGATGTTAAGAAAGTATATTCGAGATCCACAGCACGTGATTGATCATTCTAGGGTTGAAATTAATGAGAACTTGGGCTATGAAGAGAAGCCGATGTGTATTATTGACAGACAAGTTAGGCAGTTGAGAAACAAGTCAATATCAATGGTAAAGATTGAATGGAAAGAGCACTACGGCAAGGATGCCACATGGGAAATGGAAGAGGAGATGAGAATTCGACATCCAGAACTGTTCTTGGAACAAGGTAACCTAAGTTTGGGGACCAAACTTCTTTAAGGGGGGTAGGATGTAACAACCCTCACTTTGACTTAGACATAATTGCATACCTTCATGTATGATCCTGTTTTGGTATTAAGTTGTTACAACCTTGTTTTGCCTTGTCTTGTTTTGCTTGCTTGATTAAGTTCCTTGTTTGATGTGATGCCGAGGTCATCTTGAGACTAGTTCACTTTTGAACCCTTGTACTTAGAACCACTTGGCAGACCTCTATCTTCACTCCGGCATGTTAGCCGAGATGTTAGTGTTTGAGATCCTTGTTCTCGGGCAGGCATGACCTGGGCCGAGATGTGGCACACCCCGGCCAAGGTGTGGCACAACTCAGTCAAGTGTCGTCCTCCCTAGCCGAGGTATTTGTTACCCTGTGCCGAAGTTCCGCCTTTGGCCGATGTTGTTGATGGCCGAGGTGTCCTCGCCATCTAGCTTGCCGTGGACGCCTTGTCTAGCTTGTTGTGGACGCTTTGTCAGAGACTTGCCTTGTCAATCAGTCACCTTTTGAGTTAAACCAACCCGGTGACGCCACGTGTCCGAGCTTGTCAGCCGGCAGACCTAATGCATCATTTTTGCATCATTTTGTATCTTTTGTATCATTCTTGGTTATAAGTCTTGTTCTTGAGAGAGAGAAACACTAGAGAAGAAGAAGTAGAGTTCTAGAGAGAGAAGTCGATCTTCCAAGCTTGATCCTTAGGGTTTGAACCGTTGGATTCGTGATCTGAGGTTAGAATCTTGATCTCCTCTTGTTGTTCTTGTTGAACATCTAGCTGCATTGTACGATTGAGTTTGTTTTGCATGCCATGCATCGATTTGAAGGTTCGGTTTTGAAAGAGAACATGGTGTTCTTGAGTTCTTGATAAAAAGCCTATTTTGATCCGAAAGTTTTGAACCGGAACCATGTCTTTGTGTTTGTCTTTGCATGACCTTCTTGAATGGGTACCTAGGTCCATGTTTTTAAAACTCTTAGCATGAAATCTCGGATTTTGTATAACCAAGTTATGATTTCTGCATGCATGTTCTTGTAGTTCTTGAGGACCCTGTTCTTCACTTTGAATGTGGCCCTTGGACCACACCTCGGCGAGGAGGTGTGGGACCTCGGCAAGACCTGGTTGGTACCCAGGGTATTTTCTTGAGATGAGAAGCTTGTTTTGAGAATGTATTTGCCATGTGTTTGTAGGACCTTGACCCTTGCTTTGAGCCTACACCTGAAGACCAAGGTGAGTGGTATTTCTAGTAAAGCTATGTTATAAAGCTTTTTAATGAATCTTGCTTTGCTTTGTTTTGATGAAAGTATTTGTTAAGCATGAATGTCCAGCCTATTTCGATGTATCTTGTGTAAATCTTGTTTTGATGCTAACCTTGGAAAGTCCCTTGTGCTAGAGGACTCTAAACTTTCGTAGCACTAAGTATAAAAAGGATACGGTCCTTTCTTGAAAAGAGTATTTGGTTAAAAAGGGCTACGGGCCTAAGTAACACAAGTCCCTTGTGCTAGAGGACTCTAAACTTTCGTAGCACTAAGTATAAAAAGGATACGGTCCTTTCTTGAAAAGAGTATTTGGTTAAAAAGGGCTACGGGCCTAAGTAACACAAGTCCCTTGTGCTGGAGGACTATAAACTTTCGCAGTACCCTTGTTTAATCTGTTACGGATCGCATACCTCTTGTTTTGCCACAGACGGTTTACCGCGTGGATATGTTTTGCTCGGAAAGCTTGCCTTGTATTTGCCGACGTCCGTGGACACCCCTTGGCTTACTTGTTTTGAAGGATGAATACGGTTCATCCCTTGATGTATAAGTTTTGACAGAAAATACTGTTTTGCCGATGTTAGTAAGCATCCTTGAGATTAAGACTTGTTAGATGAATACGGTTCATCCCTTGATTGGTACAACCTTGATGTGTTCGTTCAGGAAGAACCTCGGCTAAGGTTTGTATGGTTTTGACCCGTTTTGTCTTGACAGAATCTTGATGTGAACTTGAATGGTTTGATGAGTTTTGTTTTGAAGGACCTCGGCTATATTCATGCTAAAACCTTTATTTTTAGTACCATTCACTGAGTTTCAAGACTCACCCTCTCTATATATATGTAGGTGATGAGCAGGACGGCGGCGACGCCTAATTGTGTTTTGCAGAGCTTGTTTTGGACTCTTGTCATGTCGGCTTGGATTGTTTATGTCGGCCATTTTGTATTTACCTCGGCAACGTGCATTTATGTCGGCAAATCTTGAAGATTATGCTTCTTTGGCTTGTAATTACTGTTTTGCGCATGTCGGCTCTAGAGGCCTTTTGATCAAGATTGTAATATGTATTCTTGTTGTCGACGGTTAATGATAAACTATGCCTTGTATGTCATCTCATTTGATTTATGCACAGCTCTTCTGGACCACTTGTATTTGATTATCGCTTCCGCATTTTTGTAAGCCCCCTTATGTAAACTCTGTTTGTGTGTGAAACTTTGTAAGAGGCCTTTGGTAATCTCGGATTACTGGCCATCATGGCACCATCCTACTAGGGGCTGGTTGGGGTCGTGACAGGTGATGTTGTTCTTTGGTTCATTCTTATGGGGCTTAGCTGATTTCCATGCAGAAGTTGAGTTTTCAGGATAGACTTTCTTGTGGAACATGTGGAGGATCTACATGCAGCAAATTGTAAAATTAAAAAACTGAACGCAGAATTCAAAGTATGTTTAGGAATTTGAGTTTACACATAATTATGCATAAAACTCTTATATTATGTATGAAATTCTATATGTCACATTGTAAGTACTATTTTACCCTGAAAATAAAAGGAGGATATTAAAAATTAGCAATACTTGCCATGCGCTAATGTCCTTGGACATGGGAATTAGACAAATATGAAGCTTAAGCACATGCTCAAAAGCCAACAACTGTACCTGAGTTCTTGTAATATAGCATTTTGAGTACCTTTAATACTAATAGTGTGATCAAAACAAGTCAACCAGTATCGCACTGAGCATGTTAGATACCGCATTTCTATTTCTCGTATCAGAACAATTCATGTTCCTAGTACCGTAGGATTAGAGATATTCAGTTATAAGCACATATTAGGACTTGAAGTGTATCCAGAGAAATGGAGGAACCATCTTGCAATGGGAATGATTGGATGATGCAAATCATCTAATTGGTTTGATCACACTTCACAGTATGTTCTTTGTAAGCAAATCACAGATGATGTTGCAATGATCGCAACAAAACTATGTCAGGAGTTGCAGTGCTCCATATATCCCATCTAGAAGATCTATCATTCAGTACTAGAAGTAGACATACCTTATGCAGTTTCGTCTCCATTGAAGCAGAGATAACATTTCCCCCAGTCACTGTGGTGGAGGTCCGAGAGCAATCATGGACCATTCTTTTCTTCAGTATCTTTTTCATGAGACGTATAACAGATTTATTTGTTTCCTTGTCTGCCTTCTTTTCTCCGCTCTCGCATTTAGTGACAGAATTTTCCTCTGTCATTTTTGTCCTCTGAAACAGCTCCCCAAGTGATGTTCTATGTTCCTTCTTTGTTTCTGGAAACTCAATTGCTAATCCAAGCAGATAGCCCTGGAGTGGACACATTGTTGTTCTGTTCCCACTGGTCTCTGTGCCTTCCAATGTCTTGCCACTCAGTGTAATGGTGCTAACATAACTGTTTCTCCTAGATGAGTCATTGCAACCATCTTCTTTACCTTCAACTCCTAGCACCTTCTCCAACTCATCATTAATCAGCTTCAAATCATGCTCTGTTACTTCTGTTTCTTTTTCAGTTATGTTCTCAACAGAGATGGTGAATGTTGGTGTTGATGATGGGTCAGAGATGACCGTGTCTGAACCAAGAGTACCAATGATAAGGAAGCCATGGAAGAGCTGAGAAATCGTAGCCGATGACTCTTCTTCAAAGTGAAGATTCTATCTGCCAGTGCGCTTGCATTAATTCTTATAGTTATGCCATTGGCCTTCCCAATGTGACATGTTTATGCACATGCATTTCTGCATGGCATTACAATGGAATTTCCATTCTCAGTATTCTAATCAGAACTACCCACATGAGCAGATGGAGTCTAGAGAATATTTTGTTGGACCCTAATCAATTCAAAGATAATGTGACAAAGAAGAAGATCTTTTTTCCATTAGGGACCCAAAAAGTTCAATCCTAGTGCTTTATGGTAGGTCCACCTTTCAGAGGAAAGTTCTAACTAAAAGGAACCTCATCTCTTTTTCTTTTTTCTTTTATTTTTTTCCCTTTAATTTTTAGTGTTAAAAAGTACTGTTAGTTGACACAGTGTTTCATTTGTGTTAGTCTTTAGTTCTTCTCACAGATTTCTTTATCTTTGTAGCTAAACTATGATAGCAACAATAGTTTTGCACGTGTTTCTATTTGTAGCCAACTTATGTATTATTGGGTTTTTCACAGACCATGCTTTGATTGGATTTGGTGATATTTCAGGTTTGACCAACTCTGACATCTTAACTGAACACTTTAAGTTGTGTTGCATTCTGTGGTGCTTTCATTACAATATATTAGCTGCACGTAGCAACCCAACTCCAATAAGCAATAACCTCGTTTTTTGCTCATGATTGGTGAAAATGTGTTATTAGGCATTACCATCAATGTTTAGTATTGCCACTTAACTACCATATGTTTTCTTTTGGCTTGGATTGATGACCTTGCCACATGTGATCAGGTCATCTTCTTTCATTGTCTATCAGTCATATTGTCATGAATGTAAGCTTTTTCATAAAAGAGGCCCTTTCAGGTACAGTTTTATTGCATTTTAAGGAATTGGGTGCACCCCACAAACAACTTTATTGTTGTGGGTGTGTCTCGAATTCGACCCGGATGATGCTTATAACCAGTTGATGACTTGCATGGATTATTAATGATAGGCCCGACCCAATATTTGTATTTGGATCTATTTTGACTTGGTTTGCTATTTTCAAATCCTTGTATATATTAGGTTATTTCAGGGTTCTAGGATTTGTGATGATCTTGTGAGTTTTCAATAGAGGGCTGAGAGAGAGAGAGAGAGAGAGCTGGCTCATTGTAATCTCCACGATCATAGTTAAATTCTACCATCATTCTACGCCCTTGGACGTAGGCTTATTACTGAACCCTGTAAATCCTCATGTGCTTGTGTATTTGGTTTGCTTTAGTTTTTCTCATCTTCGCCTTTGCCATAACATCTACATATAAGAGTAGCTGAGGAAATATGCATTCACATTTTTTTACTTAAATCTATTTTGTAAGCTCTCTAAAATCCAAACCCAGTACTTTTCAGTGTTCTGAATTTTTTGATATTGAGGCCCCATTTGGGGACCATGATTTTTAGCCAAAAACTACTACAAGTTGTTACATCAGTCTCTTTACTTTTTTGTACATATTTTCGTAAAAGCCAAAAATTCAACTAAAATAGCAAATTCCCAAACGGGGCCTGAATAGCTCCCAAATCCAAAATTTGACCTATGGATGTGAATGAGCTGTTACTTGCCTCTTGACCTATAAAGACAACTCTTTCATGCTTTGACATCGTAAAAAAAGTGAGACCTAGTGCATGAGGCTCCCACTAAAGCGGGGTTTGGGAAGGGCAAAATATACACAACTTTACTCCCATTTCTAGAGAGGTTGTTTCCATGATTTGAACCTGCACTACCTAACTGCAAGCCATGCCTTTGTACCAAGCTGCCTTTTAAAAGTTACACCAGTATAGCCTCCATTGGATGAAGGTCTTGGAGAGAAAGATTGGGTACAGACCTAACCTTGTAGTATTATTTGCACAAAGTGGTTGTTCTTAGGTTCGGACTCACAACCTTTGGTTCCACTAAATAATGTCCGTTTACAATCTCGACTATCTTATTGCAAGTAGGGCCACGTTTGTTTGCTGGGATAAGGAGGTGGATTAGGGTGTGGGGCTTAGCTGCTCCCTCTTCTTCTCCTCTTGTTCCCCAATCCCTTGTTTGGTTGGCTTGGCTAAAGTAGGGTGAATTAGTAGTCATACTGGATTAATTTTCCTCCAAAATGAGGGAAAACTAATCCCACTTCAGCTTGGGATAAATGATCCCTGCTACCTATGGAATATCTGCCAACCTCTATCTAATAGCCAAAAAAATATACTTGCCCAAAAAAAAAAAAGGCCAAATTTTATTTTTTTTTCAAACCTTACTTCCTCCTTTATCCTACCCTAATCAGTATAGTACAGTAATCCCATGATATATATTAATCCCATGGTGTATTCATTTGCCATCATCCCCTCTAATCCCATGCCATGAAACGAACGTGGCCTAAAATTAACAAACATAATTGATGATGCCATGACAAGGACAATAATTAGTGCCAAATAATTGATTGGTTATTGGATATGGTTAATTTTATCTCCACCAGTAGGAAATTTTATTTTTTTGGTTGATTAGGTAACTGTAAACATCATCTTTTTTAAAATTGTTTCTATTGATTAATGTCCCTTTAACAATCTATTTTATGGAATAAAGACACAAATTTCTTTTATTGATGCTATAATTGGTATCATGTTCACTATCTCTACACCACTAGGAAATCTCATGTTCCTTGTTCATTAAAAATAATCCCATAATAACAATAGGTAGATCTAAACAAGTTGACACATCCTTTGATACTCCATACATACTAACGATAATAACAGGTATTGTTTCTCTTAGGACAACATATTAAATTAGGCTTTGGAAAAAGCCTAGATTAAGTATTTGTAGTACTTATGTCATTATGAATATTTATCTAGTAGGATTGAAGGCGAACTAGTGGTTGGTGGACTTAGGAGAGAAGACAGAAGAAAATAGTTAAAAGAAAATTTGAGGAAAGCATGCATAGGTGTCTTTGAGGAAGCATAGCATATTAATTTATGAATCAAAAGGTTCACATAAATGGGTTAGATTGGAATGGGTGTTGATTAAGCCTTTCCAAAGCTAATGGACCAAGTTACTGTTAACTGAGTTGGAAAAAATCTTGATAGTTATCCTACTAGGCAATTTGTATGTAGTTCCAAATGTTACACGGTCTTGAATAGAACTCAACCTCCAAAGCTAGCTTTAGAGGTGAGGGTGCCCTCACGCTTATATGCTTAACATTATTTTAGTACTCGGGCGATGTGGGACTTTGCTTCACACCAAAAAGCCTTGATGGTGATCCTACCAGTTAATTTCTTTTCATATATCGGCAAAGGCAATGCATTATAGTTAAACTGATCAGGAGGTTACCCTAATAAAAATAAATAAGCTCTATATTTAATTAATCATATTTCAAGCAAACAAATGGCCGTTTGATGCGGAAGCATTGGCTAGTTTATAGTAGACTCAGCTCACTATTAATAGAGCGGCATGCATTTTATTTCAATGATATAGAAATGTTGTTTCAGAATTTGAATTGATTTAAATAGGCATTGTATCTCCTTGATGCGCATCTGCATTGCTACCTGTAAGAAGATTTGTATCCCATTTTACAACTCTAGGTGATTCATTGTAGGAATACAGTGAAGGTATTTGATATTAGATCCTAAAACTTGGGATTTGGCACCATTGCTATAGATTACTGATAAAACTGCCATGATGTTTGCAGGTGACTACAGTTTTTCCTTCTGATTCTGTTGTGTTGTGCATGTGCTTTATCTTTTCGTGAAATTAGAACCCTGTCAATTTTTTTGCTCATTTTTATTGCTGTGCTATGCAACACCCCATGTTAATCTAGCCTTTTGTTTGGTTGCACTTGTATTCCTATCTTATTCTAGCCTCTCTCTCTTTTTTGTTTGTATTTTTTTTCATGGCCATATGTCACAATGTCATTGCAGGGCTAATACAAACGAGCTTTGGAACATCAACTACATTATGGAAACTATGAGAATTCGTTTGCCAAGTTGCCAACTTATGAATTGGATGGAAATGATTAATGACAGACATGGGCAGTTGAAAACTGCAGAGGCCCCTGGATGCGTATGCCATCTTGTTTTTCAGAAGGCAACAATGAACTAAAGTTCAAATTGAGGACAACATCCTACTAATAACATGAGTGGACCATTCCACGAGACATCTGAAGGTATTTATAACTTCATCTATACGCTATGCTCCCTTTAGTCTCTTTGAAGTCCAAAAGGGCATCTCTCAGGGCACTAGAAATGAATTTAAAAGAGTAATTTGACAAAAGGGTTCACACCACACCATAAAGTGAGAATTATCTAAAAGTTATGTACTAAAAAATTAGCTTTAGAGTAATCCTAAGATCTATATTTTTTCTTTAAATGTTCCAACATATTTAATGCTTGGTTGGTGGTATAAAGTCATGCTTGGGAGTTTGGATCTCTGTTATCAGAATCTTATGATTCGTAATTTTTGCAAAATCAATACGAATCTATTTTGGAAGTGAATCTCTAGTGAATCGCACGATTCACAATCGATTCACGATTCGATTCACTTTTTACAATTCATGCAATTTTTGAAATTATTGTGTCCGGTATATTTTTGAATTTTTTTTCTTCATCTTTTTAGTAAAAATGACATAACACAACTTTTAATAGCATTTAATACCAAAATAATCAACATATATACATGATTTGTTGTTATTTTGATGATCATGGAGTTTTTAATAGAATCCAATCAGATTCAGGGGTTGTTTGGGATGATCTAAATAAGTGTATTTTTTTGACTTTTTATGGGTTTGAAATGATGTGATAGAGAGGTGATGTGACTTAAATAAGAAGATGTGACTTAAATAGGATAGTAACTTTTTGACTTTTTAGCTTTTTAGGTTATGACAAACAAGACCTCAGTCAGACCCAACATATTTTTAACATTTCTTCTCATTTTTTTTCCCTTAAAAAATCAATATCTTCTAAAGATGTTTAAGATTAAATTTACACTATGAATTATCTATTGCTATTTTATTAAATTGAATATAATTGAATATTATATGTGTGAGATCAGTTATAACTTTTAAAATGTTTTAGGCTTTAAAATAAAAGATTATAAATAATTCTTTCTTATTATTTGCTCACTGTTACTTAGAAAAGTATGTATGCTTATTGTCCAAATATCGATATCGTTGTTAATTATTGTTACTTTAGAAATTGATAGTTTGTCTATTTGGTTATTATCTTCAAAAGAAAATATGCAGGTAATTATATTACTTAAAGCGGAAACGGTTTTGATCGGAAGCTTGAATTACGGGTCTCGTCTGAAAACCCTCCGTCAATTGAGAAGCTACCAGAGTTTCTCAATGCTGTATCCACACTCCAAATCCCTAGGTTTTACAATGGTGACCTAAGAATCCCTGGATTTTACAATGGTGACCTAAGAGGGAAGAACAGAGAGAAAAATTCAGTCGAGATTTTTCAGGTAAAATCTCACAACAATAATACGTATATCTTCTCTATATTAGATATATGATATATATCTCTGCAGATAGAAGTGGAGTTGTGGGCTCCCACAACAACTCAAATACTTCATTAGATAATTCCTTAATTATCTTATTTATTAAATAGTGTGAATTATCTACAACTCATGTGGACGCTCCATGGGTTATGAGTCGGGTCAAATCTGACTCAATTTTCAATAATCTTTATTAAGAATGGTTGATAAGAAATATCTAAAAATGAAAAAGGTAAAATGGTTATTTTACATAAGAATCTTTGTTAACTTCTTACCTATTAAACTACGTGATTATCATTTAAAATAACATTTTTAGAGATTTAAGTCTAAATATTTTATATTCATAGGATATATTTAACATCTAAATGTGTAGATATATATTTTTAAGTAATTTAAAAAATGTGACCGAATCTTTATGATTCACGATTCGATTCGATTCGATTCGGTATGAGGCCATTTCAATTCACGATACGAATTTAGATTTGACAACTGTGGTTTGGACATAGAATTTTGTTGAACTAAGATGATATCCAGTTCTTATAAATAAAGGCCTTTGTTGAAATGTCATTTTTGTATAACATATATATAGATACGGCAAAGGGGTCTTGCAATTGGTGGATGGGTCAGCAACGATTATTTGACACATGGAGTGGCTATTATGGGTCATTTGTCAGTAAGTGATTGACTCAAATGCCATCTCAGCTTAAAAGTGCAGTGGTGTGAGGTTGGCCTACATGCTTCTCTTTAAGTATCACAATAAAATGATCTCTTAGCAGGCATATCAGGTGTCATCAAAAGGAGGCATATAGATGGTGTCAAACATACTCTTCATTTATCAATTTAGAATCACTTTGTTGGATTTTTGGCGATGGTGTTGATTGATTCTCGACCATTCTATATAAGGTCAACCTTGACTTACCTGCTTCTCTAGTGGATGCCAGTTATGGATGCCAGTTAGTGATGGCTTGACACCTCAAGATTGTATGGTGTGTAGAGATGGTGTTGACATATGGTTTAGACAGTCTACTAAATTAGGCAATGACCATGGTCTATCCACTTGCTCCTATAGGTAGGACAGAACTAGGGGAAGATTATGGGGCCATGACCCCCTTATTTCTATGAACATTATTGTTTGTTATAGAACTTTAAATATATATATATATATCATTTTATATATAAAATGCTCCCAGTATAAAAAAAATGTCATTCTTCTTCCATTTTGAATTCTCTTTCTATTTTACATAAAAAAATTTATTCATCTTAATAGAAATTACTTCTATGGTATTTAATTATATATATATATATAATTTATCTATCATATATACATACATGTGTGCTCTGTATATATAGTGAAAAAAATTATTTCTCTTTTGGTCCCTCCAGTAATAAAATTTTGGTTCCGTCTCTGCTTGTAGGCAAACTTGATCATTAGATGATCCATGTCAAATTCGGCAATGATAGTAACTTCTGATTTGTATTTCCAGACTCGAGGCTTTGATGATCTGAACAGTTGATTCTTCCTTGGGGGAAAAAAGAACTTACATACTTCAGATTGTTTTAGAAGAGAAATGAACAAAATGAGCCATGACCAATGTCAGACAAGTTTTTTATTCTTCTTCTTCCTTTTCACAGTTCTATTTTTGTAGAAATAGAACTATTTTTTTTTTTTATTTATTTTAAAACTCAAGACAACCCCTTACAAGTTATAGATTAGACACCTATGGGATCCCCACCTAGTTAGATTATATACCCAAACTTGGGGGTAATGAGATGTACCACTTCTCATTACCGAGCAAAAAGAAAGAGCCTTTGTTTTGCTTAGAGACCTAGAGGTTACAACCCCAAATGTTACCAACTAAGCTACACCCTTGGGTTTAGAACCTGTTTGTGTTTGTGCATTATCCAAAAGTATTCAGGATCAATTTTCATCAGTGCAAAACGTAACTTACCTTATTGGGCTCTTTCTCGTTGTCTATTTTCTATGGAGTGTTATAATTTCACATGATCTAGGGGCCTAACCTTATGCCTGGTAGGGTTATTATACCAGGATCCTCTAGATTGTTTGCCCGAACAGTTCCAAAACCAGCCATGTGAATGGTACTGAATGGAATAAGAAAAATATCACTGTCCCGTTGTATTAGAGGGTCTAGTTGAACTACCTGGTCTAACATTGCATAATGCCCAGAGACGGGCGGAGCGAGGATTCCTCCGTTGTGGGAGCCAGAATGAAGTTATGGGAAATTTGTCGGACAAATAGTGAGTTGAGTCGGGTTTTAATAGATTAAATAATTATTGAAATATTATTTAATATAGGCTAATTAACGTAAAAAAAAAAATATAGGAGATTAGAAATTTGACCTAATAATAGATTATTTAAACTTTGGCTTCAAAATTTAACAAATTTTAAAATGTGTTCAAATTTTGTTTGTTTGAGCTAAGTATTAAATTGTTCAAGCTTGATTGCATCAAATTTGGATTAAAAAAAGGGGGGGGGGGATTTGGTGATAGCCCCCTCACTATCTAATTTGTCTTTCAAAAGGACAAGAATTATATAAGTACTTTCAAAACCCCCTAATATTTTAAAACTTGTTTCTTTTACTATATTACCCTCATATCTATCAGCTCTCCTATTAAGCCATCTTCACTGTATAGCGATCCCGGTTCTTTCTCCTTTGGTTGTTGTATCCGGACTTAGTTCCGTGGATGCCGGTTATTGTTTTGAGCTTGTTTCTATCCTTAAATTCTTTAAATTTGAGTTATAGAATGGTTTGGACTTGTTCGTTCCAGGTTGGTTATGTTTGGGAGCCTTAGGTTGCTGCCCAGAATTTTGGACCTTCGCTCGAGCGAGAAGTTGGTCGCTCGAGCGAGCTCTTTGTTTTGGTCCTTCGCTCGAGCAAGGGTTTGGTCGCTCGAGCGAGAGTGGAGTTTTGTTCCTGGTGGATCGAGCCAGAGTGGATTCGCTCGAGTGAGCGATTGCGTCTGGTTCTGGACCTGAGAGTTGCATTTCTTGGCTCGAGCGAGCTTTTCTTCGCTCGAGCGAGCTGGTTGTTCTTCGCTTGAGCGAGCGTTCCGTCGCTCGAGCGTGCGTCTGGTTGCAAACCTGAGGGTTTGAGTTCTTGGCTCGAGCGAGCATTCTGTCGCTCGAGTGTGCTTCTGGGTTATTGGCTCGAGCGAGACCTTCTTGGCTCGAGCGAGGGTTTTCTGTGTCTGGTCGCTCGAGCGACCAAGTCTTCGCTCGAGCGAGCCTGTTTTATATCAGTAGGCAGCAGCGGGGAAAAGATCACTTTTTCATCCCCTTTTCTTTTTGAAACCCTAGATACGAGACTCTCTCTCTCTCTAAACTCATCTTCTCTCTAGGTTTTCATCTCCTTCTAGTGTGAATCCATCCTAGGCTCTTTGTAAGGAAGGTAGAGGGTGGCTTGGGCTTCGTTCTAATCTGAAGAATAGTGGATTTGGAGCACTTTGATTTCGGATCATCTTCTCCATTTGAGTTCTCTGTTGAGGTAGGGATTCTCTTTGTTTCTTTTCAATACTCTATCTATAGATAGACATGTGGTAGTTTTTGTATTGCATAAAAACATTACATCATGTTGGATTTGTTAAAAATCATGAGGTTGAACCTTGGGTTGGTTGTTGGATTTGGGTTTATTATCATTAGTTATGGATTAGGCTAATTGGGGTGTTAATTAGCATGTTGTTGTTGAAAGGAGAGGAAACCCTAATTTTATTTGATTTAATAAATTAATAGAAGGGTTTTGATCATTGGGCAGATACTTATGTATTTTGGGTCTTAAATGTGATCATTGTTGTTAATAATTGAGCCTTTTAGGTCAATATTGAGAAAGAGGGAGGAAAACCCTAATTTAATGATTATGATTTAATTTGCATAATTAAATTGGAGTGGCTTTGAAAAGAATGTAATGGATTAAAATGAGTTATGGCCTTATTGTCCATGGAATTGAATTTGTGAAAACAAAAGGTATGAGAATTGGATTGTTGTAATATGAGTGTTGAACACACATATGTGGAGGTTGTATCTTTAACTACCATGTTAGTTCTGTTGAAGGGTTTGTGATCTCATGTTAATTGAGTCTGTTATTAGATGTACAATATACCTACATCTAGAGGTTTTGTCCTTGGTCATCGGTAGAAGATGATACGGTTGTGTTGAATTGTCGTGTATACATTACACCATTGTTGATTGAACATCGTATGTGATGAAATGTTGAGATACATTATATATGTATACTTGTTAGGGAGGAGAGAGGGGTTGTACTCCAGTGTGTGTGAGAAGATAGGGGATGGACTCCACACACCTATATGTTCATATATCTTAACACATTGTTTATATCTTGATAGTTTATGTGTATGTTTTACACATGTTGATTATACCTTGTTGTATTGTGGTTGTTGGTGTTATACCCTGCGCTGATAATTAGAGGTACCATTACCTTCCAGCTAGCGCCTGGAGAACTGTATGCGCTGATAATCTAAGGTACCACACCCTTCCAGCTAGCGCCTGGTAAACTGGTAGTCCGTTGTGAGAAGTGTATCTTTGACTTACTACGCACATAGCTAGTAGAGCAAAGTTTTGTTGTTATTGTTTCAGTGTATCTGGGAACATTGTGGATTGTGTTGGTTACAGTTTTGGAGGGCCGAGTTACTTCCTTGGTTGATTATATACATGTTGGTGAGTTGTTATCTCCTTTTTATAAAGATATGCATGTATAGTTATAATTGAATTGGGAATGAACCAAAATGTCTTTTGTCTTTTGGAAATGTGAAGAACATCAAACATCTTAGAAATATGTTTTGAAAAGGTACATCTGTTGTATGTATGGGAAATGGGAGAGGGTAATGAGCTTAGTGAATCTATTTTCCTAAGTAGTTGTTAATGTTATAAAAGATTGGGAACGGGGGTTAAGGAAAGGAAAAAGGAAAGATGAATCGCTTATAGCGTTGAATGAAATTGTTGTTTTCAAGAAAGTTCACATATATATATATATATATTTTGTATAAACTGTCACATTATTATTCTAGTACGAGAATGAGTGTTCATGATCATAGCTATCTGTATTGTTGTTATTGTTGAGGATCATGTTGAGATCCCTAATGGACTATATGTTCATCCCACGTTGTTGAATCTTTTTCAGGTGTTTAGCAGAATGTGCTACAAGATTTGGATGTTCTTATTTGTTGGCCACGGGGCCTCTTTGTTGTTGGCGGAATGCCATATGTGTAAAAGGGTTACACCCTTCATTTGATTATTTAATGTTGTAAGCCTGAGGGCAATTTATTTAAGGATGCCCATGTTGTATTTAATTTTCATTCGAATGAGAGAGTTGTTGTTCATTACTCTTAATGGAACATTTGAGTTTATTTCTGCATGTTATCTCTGAAATTGAATTAAGTTAAGGAACTTGGTAATGACTTCGAGTAATAAAAAGTGGGGCGTGACAACTGTGTATTTCAGAGTAAAATTTTACTCTGTATAAAAGTAAAATTTTACACTCTGAAACTAAAAATAAAATTTTATTCTGTATAAAAGTAAAATTTTACTCTGAAAACTAGTAAAATGTTAGACTCTACACAAAAGTAAAATTTTACTCTGTATAAAAGTAAAATTTTACTCTGAAAAACGAGCAAACTATCTAAAGCTAAAAGTAAAATTTTACTTTGTATAAAAGTAAAATTTTACTCTGTATAAAAGTAAGATTTTACTCTAAAAAACTAGTAAAATGTTAGACTCTACACAAAAGTAAAATTTTACTCTATATAAAAGTAAAATTTTACTCTGAAAAACGATTAAACTGTGAGACTCTGAAGCTAAAAGTAAAATGTTACTCTGCACAAAAGTAAAAAAGTGAAGGCAATGTTTGTGGCGGCTAAAGTGTTTGGCAATGACCACCTCTTAACAGTAAAATTTTACTGTCATTCTAACACTAGAGTAAAATTTTACTCTAATTTTCTCAAACAAAAAACAGAGCAATAGAACAAGAGTAAAATTTTACTCTCATTATCTGAAACAAAAAACAGAGCAATAGAACCAAAGTAAAATTTTACTCTGGTTTTGTCAAATGAAATTAGATCAAAAACAACAAAAATAAATCAAAAAATAAATAAATAAATAAAACAAACAAACAAAAAAAAAACAAATTAATTAACAAATCAACATATCTAATTGAGAAGAAAAACTTCTAAAACTCGATCAACAATCACAAATCTCAATGAAAAGAATACATGTGTTCAACAACACTCATACACACAAATGTATATATATATATATACATATATTCAAAACTCAAATCTGTGTTTAAAAAAATATGTATAACCAAATAACTCCACCAAACATGCCTCAATTTAGAGACGATCTGTTTCTCCTCGTAGACGATCTCCTTTGATTCCAGCACCGGAGGACAATTTTCCGGCCCGTAGTTGATTTCGTTTCCGATGTTCTTGATGAGTTCATCGTAGAGATCGGTTTCGGCATTGTTGATTGCCGGAGTTTCGCCTGATAACTGACCGGACTTAGCTTGGAGAGTGATGACGATGACGTTGCTATCATCGCCGGAGAAGAATAAGTTACCAAAATTGTCGAGAAACAGAGCTTCAGATCTGGAAGGGAATCATCATAGCCGTCGTTTCGTTGCTATCATCGCTGGAGAAGAATCTGGAAGTTTCTGACGGTAATCTAATCATGTCACAGCCATCGACGGCGATTGAGGCAACGAGAAGGAGGAGGAGCACGTCGGCGGAGAACAAAGTCAGAAGGGAAAGAGGGAGGAGAGAGACAGAGAAGGTGGGGAGAGAGTGGGTGGAAAAGGTGAGAAAATTTAGTTGAGCGTATAATAGTCTAATAAAATATTTAAATAATAAATTTTGTCCTTTATGCAAGACTTTATAATTATAAGGGGGTTTAGAAAGTAAAATTTTTTTCTTAGTCCTTTTAACAATGAAAGGAAGGTAAAGGGGGTTTTTAGCCAAATTTTCCAAAAAAAAAAAGGGTTGACTGCTAGATTGATATGAAATACAAGGCTGTTTTAGCTTTAGTTCGTTGTTTTGTCAAGCACTAAGAACTTATCATACAATCTAAGATAGCTTGCTTGATAGTCAATCTAGTAGTTGGTCCCTATTAGGACTCAGTACACTACAAGAATTTGCACATTTGGCGACCACTTTTGGCAACTAAACAAAATTTAGTTGCCAAAAAGTTGATTTCAGGCGACTAAAATATGTCTTAGTCGGCGTTGGTACAGTTTTTAGCTACTAAAATTTTTTAGTAGGTAAAAATTATTTATTGGCGACTAAATTACCTTTTTGTCTGCAAAAGTGACCCTTTTAGCAACTAAAAAATTTATTAGTCGCCGTTAGTCTCAATTTTAGGCTACTAATTTTTTTTTAGTCATTATATATGAATTTTTGCCTACAAAATAAATGGTAGTAGCCAAAAATAGGTATATTTTTTTGGTTAATCTTTAGCGACTAAAAAATTTAGTGAGCAAATACAAATTTTTTCCGACCAAATGGAGATTTAGTCTCCAAATAAACATTTGGCTACTAATAAAATAGTCGTTGTTTCTTTTCCTATGGCTACCAAATAGGATAGTCGCCCATAATAACACTTTAGCCGATAAAACTTTCTTTTAGTCACTAAATCTTCAAAATTTTTAGGGCACGCGCGGGGACTTGTTTAATGCTGCCTGCCCCTTTTTCTGTTACACACAACAACATTCAAACCTCAGAATCAGACACCAAAACCCAAGACAAACACCTCACCGCAGCCCACCGTAGGGAAGACATTGCCACGGCCACGACCATTACCACCACCGCAAAGCACCATTGGCATAACCACAGATCTCAGGTTCCCTCTCTCTCTCTCTCTCTCTCTCTCTCTCTCGATCTTGGTGTGTTTGTCTGTCCATCTCTCTCTCCCTCACTCGCTCTCTCGCTGTTGGTGTGTCTGTCTGTTATCTCTCTCTCGCTCACAATCTCTCTATCCCTCTCTCTCTCTCTCGCTTTCTCTCTCTCTCTCTCTCCCTCTCTCCCTCTCTCTCTCTCCATCTGTTTCCCCCTTTTCTGATTGTGGCTTTAGGATTTTATATGCTTAATTTATACTCGATTCAGTTGGTTTATATGGTTGATTCAGTTGATTTATTCTCTCAATCTCACTCTCAGTTGAACCCATTTCAATACATCATTGTCTTGGTTTATATGCTTGATTCAGGTGCATTTACTACTCTTTTTTGAAATGGGTTTGTCTATATGATGACTGTCCCCCAAACCAGAGTTAAAAATGTAATCTCAGTAGTGATTTTTTCATTGTAGAGGAATTAACTTAGGACCTAAACCAGAGTTCTGAAATGGGTTTGCGCATTTACTGTTCATTTTTGAGATGGGTTTGTTATTATTATTATTGTTGTTGTTGTTGTTGTTACACTTTCAAAGAAACACCTGATATGGCCGAAAAAATCAAGGAGCAGCATTATTGCCCTATATTACCCCTGTTTACCCTATCTAACATTTCTTTTTCTTTTTTTGTCAGTGTACACAAGCATATGCAAGGAAGAAAGAAAGAAAAAAAAAAATAAAACAAACCTATGGGAAAATCAATCTCAATTTCAATTTCAATTTCAAGAGTTTTCAAATTAACTCCATCCAAATACAAAATTTCAAAATTTCAAGAGTTTGCAAATTTCAATTTCAACAGTTTGAAAGATGAGGATCAGAATAAAAAATATTTTCACCATATGGCAAATGCTCATCGCTGGGTCAATCAAATTGGGAAGTTATGGGTTAATGGTGTGTTGTTATCATCAGAGGAGGAGGTGAGAGAGGGCATAGTGAGCTTCTATCAACATTTGTTTCGGGGGGAGGATGAGACTTGGAGGCTAGGGTTGGATGGGGTTCAGTTTGATGCTATTTAGAGGCAAACAGGCAGATGTTAGAACGACCATTTTTCGAAGAGGAGGTTTTTGGGGTTCTTCAGAAAATGTCTGGGGACAAGGCGCCGGGCCCCGATGGTTTTACTATGCTTTTCTTCCAGCGATGTTGGGAAGTGGTCAAGATAGATGTGTTAGCCTTGTTTGCGTAGTATTATCAGTCAGGATAGTTTGAAAGGAGTCTTGACGCAACTTTGTAGCATTAATTCCTAAGAAAGGAGGGGCGGAGGATATAAGGGATTTTCGACCCATCAACCTGTTGGGGAGTATGTACAAGCTTCTGGCGAAAGTTTTGGCTAATAGATTGTGAGGTGTCTTGGAGGGGCTAGTGTTTGAGTCCCAGAATGCCTTTGTGGGTGGGAGTCAAATTTTGGATGCTGTGTTGGTAGCAAATGAGTGTGTTGACTCACGATTTCGACAGGGGGGAGATGGTCTTATTTGTAAGTAAGATATTGAGAAGGCGTATGATAATATGAACTAGCGGTTTTTGATGTATATGTTAGAGAGAATGGGGTTTGGGGAACGGTGGAGGCAGTGGATTCAGTTTTGTATATCGATGATTAAGATGTTTGTCTTAGTGAACGGAACGCTAGCAGGATTTTTCCCAACTCATAGGGGTTTGCGGCAAGGGGACCCATTGTCTCCATTATTGTTTATTTTGATTATGGAGGCTTTGGAGCGGCTGTTATCTAATGCAGTTCGAAAGGCTGTTTTGACGGGCTTCAAGGTGGGTATGGATCGGAATACTTGCTTAGTGGTGTCTTAAGTGGTCAGTGCTGCGAGAATGGTCCGACCCTCCTCGGCGCAAGCTGCGGACCAGAGCATCTGGATGACTTTTGAGGCCTAAAGACCTACATTTCTGGTTCCCCTTATTCGAAGCTTGGGATCTTTATTGTCTCCGAAGTTTTTCGTACTTTCCGTTTTGTAATGTCTGTGTTTTTTTCTTCGACATTTGATCTGACGACTTGTTCATTTCGTCTGCAATTGAGTGTTCTTCCTTAATTTCATTGCAATCGGTATTGGGTCATAAATTTCTGATACATAGCACATGTTTGTCTGTATATAACTGTACTTGAACTGGGTATTTTTTTTGTTATCATTTTTTATTGTTGTTTTTACATTTTATTCAAAAAAATGATATAATATTTAAGGTTAGTTTCGGAAGAACGTTTGTAGTTTAATTTTTTGGCCTTCTGTCTAAATTAACTCTGCTCGAGAATGGTTTTTATGTTTTTTATTTTTCCCAATTTGTTTTTCCATTTTTTCAATTTTTCCACGTATAACAAAATTGTTGTTGTATTGTAGTACGCAAATGAAGCAGTCCCAAACGCAGTCGACGCCTTCGAAACCTTTGCACAAGCACGATGGTAAACAGACGCAGCAGCAGTCCGCAAACGTGCATAAAGCAGCTTGGGACTCCGACATGGTGCGGATTCTCTTGGATCTTGTTATCAAAGAGTTGGACGCTGGTTTCAAGGGGAGCTTCCATACAATGACAATGCATGGATATAGAGCTGTCTGCAAGGGCTTCCAGGAGCGTACAAATAAGGTGCGTGACGTCAAGCAACTTTAAAACAAGTACGCGTTGCTAAAAAAGGATTGGCAGTCATGCTCTAAACTGATGGACAACAGGCATGGGCCAATCGGCATAAGTTACAATGAAGCGACGGGTTTGATACAAACATCTGACGACTGGTGGGCGCATTACGAAAAGGTAACATTTCCAATGAATTTTACTTACTTTCAACATGATATTGATGCATATATCAGAACGGCAGTGCTAGAGGCCTTGAATTCTAGGCCTCGAATTTGGCTTGCCCCTGCTTTTATTTTTATTTTTTTGGAAATTGTGGCTGTGTTAATTACTTTTTCTTTTCTTTTTTTTGTAGTTTTTTTTTAATTTTTTTAAGAGTGGTTATGTATTGTGCCAAAAAATTCGACATTTCGCACCAACTCATCGTACAAAATTATATGAAATTAAGAAAACGAAAACCAACAATCTAACTGATCAGTCAATTTCATCGCTCAACTAGTCCAACCTAATTGACTGATCAGTTAGGCTGCTGGTTAAAATTTGTTAATTTCATCTAATTTTATGCGATGAGTTGGTGCGAGATGTCTAATTATTTAGCACACCCCTACACATAACCACCTTAAAAAAAACAACCAAACGAACACAGGCCAACAAATAAAATTTAATTACATTAAAAAAAAAAACCAATACAGCCCAACAAATAGAAGAAAAACAAAACAACTCAGCCTATGTGGTTTAATAAGGTGAGTGAGTTAGGTTGGACTAGTTAAGTGCTAAAATTTTTTACACCCAATCAGTCCAACCCAACTCACTCACCTTATCAAACTATACAAGTTCAGTTAGTGCGTGATGTCTAGTTTTGCAGTATACTTCTTCACAGAACCATTTTTGCAAAAAGAAAAGAAAGGCAAATTTTTTTTTTAAAAAAAAAAAAAAAGACCAGACTAACACAGCTACAAAAAAAAAAAAAAAAAAAAGGTATTCGCGGCCTCAAACATTATTGATATTAGAAGCATTATTCTTGTTTCCTATTACTGTTTAGGATTAGGTCTAGAATTGCTATATATATATATATTAGATGTACATATTGTATTGATACATAATTGAATATACAGAGAACATTCAACGGAATGTAGCTTAGGAGAACATTCAAATCAAACCTAACTAGAAAAACAAATCAGGAAGAGACAACTGAGTAAGATCAAAAACTGTTTCATGATAGCATTGCTTACCCACATGAGCTTTGTTCCACCTATGATTCTATGTAAATAATGAAACATTTGTAGCAGTTCAAGGAGTTCTTATCATACCCACAGTGTTTTCAACTTTTTAAGTGCCACTAAAATGCAATCCTGTGGAGAATCAAACACTGAACCCTAGAACACAACTACGTCGACCATGGTGCCCAAAGTCTGAATTATGTTTGAAGACATCAAGTTGGAGACATGTTCTTCGAGATGTTTTTTGGCATCCAGTCTTCCTACATTCTCAAATTCCAAGTTTTTCTGGTGGCAACTCATCCTCTTCCTGCATTGCCTTGTTATATTTAATAGCAAGGTTTAGCATCTTGTGAACAGTCTGCTTATTGGTCTTGGAATGGGTATCAAATCGTTGTAGACTTGAACAACCTGCTGTAAATATTTTGATTGAGTTTAAATGAAAATAGTAGAATGTTGGGTTTGGATTATCATTCTAGTAGGGGGTACATTGGGTTAGAATACTATGGTAGAATGGTTAGTATGAAGATCCTCCTTGCTGGGATTCATATGGGTCAGCTTGAATCTATCAAGTCCTTTCCCCACACATTGAAGAAAGTTTGTGAATTGAAGGAAAGCTTTGAGGGGTAAATTGTGGTGTTGGGTGTGGATGATATGGATATGTTTAAGGGTATTAGTTTGAAGTTCTTAGCAATGGGATATCTCTTAGAAGAACACCCTAAATAAAAATGACAATGACAACCTCTCAATGACAATTACATCACAAATCGAAACTATATAATCTTGAACACAATATTTGTTACTTAAAATGATGTCACTTTCATGAATTAATTGGATGACAAAAAATTTAATTTAACGCTCTTGACCTTAACTTTTCCAACAATGCTACATGCACAAAAAAAAAAAAAATCAATATGTATCTCAATTTTATGTTGAATTTAGTTCCTTCTACACGTAGAATCTACGTTATACCTTGATCTTTCTCTATGTATTTCTTTCTATACACGTAGGATCACTCTTAAATTCTCATGCTATGATCTTCTAACTTTATGATTTGAATTTTCAATATATTTCAAAACCTACTGATGAGACCCAACATCTTTTTACTTTAAAATTTTCAATTTCTCTATTGAAAAACATTCACGGTTCTTAATTTATGTCTCCAAATATTCATACCTTCATATTCGTATGTAATTCAATGACTATAAATATTACGAGACATGAGAATATAAAATTTGAGGGCTAAACTTGCCCCCCCAACCGCTAATGTATAATTTCAAATATTGAATAAGATGAACAAAAGCAACTGCTGTACTATCAACTTTCCAAACACCAATTCAAACATTGCAGAGTCCATAATTGACTTAAAAAAAATTTGTTTTACTGATTTTTAGAAAGATCTTAGGAAGCAAAGTTGATTGATCATGTTTGAAAAACTATTTCATAGAAAGTTCTGAAGCAGTTAGCATAAATAAAAATCAAAATAGCTACTTTTTCTCCTCCTCCCCCCCTCCATGAATCTTGTTCTGATTTTTTGAGAAAAAAATATTTTGAAAATGAAACAAACAAGCTGTTGTCATTTTACATTAATTTCAAACTTAGGAAGTTGAATTATGTTACAAACAGGCTCATGTCATTTTTTCCCTGTTGACAAGAATGCAATCAAGTTCAAAACGAAACCATTGGAGCACATGGACCTCATGCGAAGAATGTACGATGGCGCTACGACAACCGGAAAATATGCATGGACACCAGGTGCAGCGTTCGAACCTATTGCAACTGATGACAGTACTTCGCCGATGGATGAAGAAGATTGCGAGGACAGCAGCGGTTTGCCCCCTTTTTAGCCTGCCGCGCAGTGTGAAGACACTGTCCACCAACCTATTGCACTAGAGGATGACACGCCGGCGACCGTACACGCTGCGTCGTTGGAAATTAACGCTGACGACACACCAACAAGTGGCGGGAGCAAACGCAAATTTATTCGCATAACACTCCCACAGCGAAAAAAAGGGCAGAGTGAGGGAGCTTCGCTGTTGGCGAGTAGCATGGAAAACCTTGCATCTTCAGTTAAATTACAACAACGAGAAGTCCGCGTGCGTCATGATTACGGAGATTCGACATAGGACCTCATTGACAAGTGTATGAGAAGGTTGCACTCGTTGGAAGGGCTGGTTCCGCAAGACCCGCTAATTGTTTTTGGTTTGATGGTACTGGAAAACCGGGCAAATCAAGCCATAATGGTGCGGATTCTGACAGACGAGGCTGTCATTAGCTGGCTGCGAATGAAGAAGTCCCAAAGTATGGGTTGCCCATCAGCAGCAAACTCCGGAATGGGTGGTGGCTGGTTCTGAGACTGTTTAGCAATTCTGTCATGTTGGAACTTGTTTGTGTGTTGTTGTTTTTTCCTTTCAAACAAACAGTGTGCCATTTTTTCTTCCTTCCCAAAAACTGTGACATTGTGCATGGAATTTTTAAGACTTTATCTATCGCTTGGTTTGTTTGATGATGTTGATATTATTATCAAGTACATGCTTGCAGCTGTTTTGGTGAAACAGGTTATCTAAATTATTGAGTTGCTATTTGTGTAATTTGCATTATGGAACAGCTGCAGATTTTGTAATTTGTGTATCTTTGGCCACTTGAAACATGTACTTGATTTGGTGAAACAAGTTATCTAAATTCTTGAGTTGCATAATTTTGTGTATTTCACATTATGGAATAGCTGTGCATTATGGAACAACTGTGTATCCTCGAATTTGTGTATCTTTGGCCACTTGGAACATGTACTTGATTTGGTGAAACAGGTTATTCTTGAGTTGCAATTTGTGTATTTTGCATTGTGAAACAACTGTGCATTATGGAACAGCTGTGTATTTTGCAATTTGTTTATCTTTGGCCACTTGAAACAAGTGTGTAGTTTGCATTATCTCATGCATATAATTTATATTAGCAGTTGGATTAATGAATTAATGCAACAGGCATGCAACAAGGATGCTTTTCTGAAACAGTTGTGTATCTCATGCATGTATCTTTAATGAATTATATTAGCAATTTGTGCATGGAATTCTGGAACAGCTGTGATTAATGAATTCACAGCTGTGTATTTTGTATTATCTGATGCCTATAATTCTAGTATGCATCTTTAGGTGTTGTGAGTGAGTAGTAGACATTCATATACTTCATGATTTTCTACCTCACTTTTATTTGTGGAGGACTGCTGGTTATAGCCCGGGATTGGACCGTGGAGGACAAATGGTATAGGTTATAAACACATAAAATATTAAAGTGTGGCAATTGGTAGTTTGTCTTCTAGTTGGGGGATGGTTTGATGTGTCAAATAAAGTACATGCTAGCCTTAGAGAGATGGATGTAGGTGTTGCAGATTGCCTTGAGAGAACCGAGCATGCTACACATTTCATTATGGGAATCTTGACCTGTGTTACTACTTTTTTCAGTGAATGCTTTGTCAGTGAATACTTTTTTCATCATGCATACTTTCAATAGGTTTGTACATATTCCTGTAGATTTTTGAATCATGATAGAAGATTTGTTAAATTTTTTAAATCCATTTCACATCATTTTTAGCTAACAAAAAAATATTGTGTGCGAAACTCCTCTGTTTTGTTTAGCATTTTTTGTTGTGATTTTTTTCATTTTTATCTTTTATTATTTTTTTATTTTCCACATTTGCAACAGAGCTGAAAATTTAAAAAAAGTTTGATATAATTTTGAAAAAAAGATCATTAAAGATTAAAAAAAAAAAGACAACAGAAAAACTGGAGTTGCCCACACTACTGGAGTCCTGTAGATTTTTTCAATGATCATTACAAATAAATATTATTATATGTACTTATTTTTTTAAAATTACTGAAATGGTTAAAATTGTAAAATTTATTAGGAAACCCATTGTCGTGTTGATGACACACGTACACTTTCCTTTGATTCCCTATTTTCACAGTTTAAAATTTTCCTTCTTGCCATAACCTTTGTTTTCAAGCATAACTTTGTTCCCAATTAGTGTTAATTTTTTATACAATTTTCGTTTTTGTAAATTCATGTCACGTGTGTCTACCAATTTAAAAACTTGACTATAAAATATGAACAAAAGGTAGATAACACAAAAATTACGCATTGGAACAAAATAGAATTTTCTGAGCACTGTTTTTAAAAAATTATACCAAAACAAGGTCTTTTTTTTTTTTGATACATAACATACACTTTCCTGAACACAAATAAATTTTTTGGGTGAACCAAAAAAGAGGGAATCATAGACGTAGGCCCCTCCGTCCTTGTCCCAACCATCACAAGCAAGTGAACTTCTTCAAATGCAAGAAAGTGTACCGACCACCACCAAAGCTCATCTCTCCTTGTATCATGGATATGTCTATATAATCATATGTTGACAGTGTGGTTCTCTCGCACACTCCCTCTCCCTTAAACTCTTTCATTTTCCATAGTTTTTGCAGAAGCTGTGTGCTTACATTTGTACATAGCATCCATTTTATTTTTGTATATTTTGCGTTCCATTTTTTAGAAATGTTGGATGACGTTGGTCCTAGTCACATCGTGCAAAGTATTACATCCCGGGAAGCTGTCGGTGAAATTGTGCAGGAAATGGTGGTCGAAACTGATCACAACTTGATAGAAGCGTGGAACAGTGCAGCTAGATATTATTACAACCATTATCACAAAGTCCCTCGAAATACATCAATACTTTTGGGACGTTTATGGATGTATGAGTTGTTTAACGGGCACCAAGGCCGGTTTGAAGATGCTGTTAGTATGTCCAAACCAATGTTCTTGTTGTTTTGCGACGCACTTCATAGTTTTGGATTGACATTGCCACAGCGAGAGCATGGCGTTCTGCTGGAAGAGAAGGTAGCCATTTTCATTTGTGCATTGCAGGGAATGGATTGGAAAGATTTGCAAGAATGGTTCCAACACTCGAAGGAGACATTGTCACGCAATTTCCATGAGGTTTTGCAAGCTATGATACCGTTCACATCGGTTCATAGTAGGAGTCTTACACTCGAGCAAGTGCAACAAGGAGGCCACCCACATTTACAATCGCAACGGCAGTACCGGCCATTCAAGGTGACACTTTCCATAAAATTTTAAATATCACAGTGGCGACATATACCCTGAATTTTGTATTTATACTTTCTGAATAATGGTGCGTTGCGTAGGACTGCATCGGTGCACTAGACGGCACGCACGTGATGGCTCGTGTCTCGCAAGAGTACGCCACTTCGTACTATGGCCGGAAAGGTGTGCCAACACAGAATATACTGGTCGTATGCAACTTTGATTTGTGTTTCACCTTTGTGTCAGCCGGCTGGGACGGAAGCATGCATGACAGCAAGGTGTTGCACTACGTGACAACCGAGCCTAAACATCGCTTCCCGCACCCCGCACCTGGTAAAAATTATTAAACATTTAACAAAGTAGTATAATTTTAAAATAATAGAAGACAAATTATGACATCATACTTGCTCTTGAACACAAAAATTTGTCTAAATTACTATTTACAGTTGGCAATTGATTTAAAAAAATAATAATTTTTTTAAAAAATTGTGATAATGCGAACATGTCCATATGATATTGCGAACATACACAACATCATTTAAAAAAAAAAAATTTGTAAATAAACAAATTTATGAAATAAATTAATTTGAAAAATTACTACGCCGAAACAAAATATTTAAAACTACTATTTACAAAAAACATAAATGTAATTCAAAATTGTTGTATTTGACAAGACAATGTATTGACAAAAAAAGTATTTCAAAACAAAATTGGAAAACAAAATAATTAGTAATACAATAATAGCAAATTTATTTTTTTGGAAAAAAAACAAAAAAAAAAAAAACTGAATGGCCACTTGTATTTATTTCACCCAAAAAAATTGTAAGTGGAAAATCAGTATATGAAAATCAAAATTAATTGAAAAACAATTACTTGCAAGAAAAATGATTTTAAACAAAAAACTGACTTGAAAAAAAATATTTGCTACTAACAATTTGAAATGTCAGTTTAAAAACAATATAAACTTCTGATTTGACATTACGGTTTTTTCTAAAATTATTGTAGGTGACAACCATTTATAAACCAAAAAAAACTCTTTTCGAACGATGTCTTATTGGCAGTAATTTTGAGTTTTGTAGTTATAAACTGCAAAGTGACAACCAAATGGTCACCAACTAGGCAACAGTGAATAACATCTCTGTGTTCGTTGCAGGAAAATACTATTTGGTGGATAGCGGCTATAGCAACAAGACAAGGTACCTAGCCCCATACAAGGGGTATAGGTATCACCAAAATGCCCATCGGAATCGAACACCACAGAATGAGTTCGAACTGTTCAATAAGGCACATTCATCATTGCGTAGTTGTATTGAGTGGACATTCGGTGCGTAGAAGTTGAGGTGGGGGCATTGCGGAATATTCAAAAGTTGAGTTTCTCTAATCAAGTGACCTTTGTATATGTGTTGATGCCGTTACATAACTTCATACGCCGACACTGTGAAATTGATGAGGTCACGCTGACTATCCCAAACAGCACCGAATACGTGGCCTCCAAAATGCTTGACCACGATGAATACACATGGGTTGCCGATGTGATTGAGGAAAGGGACTCCGACCCCACAATGGCAGCTGTAAGAGCGAACATTACGTACCAACTAAGACGGCAACTGAACACGAATATTTGAAACATTAATGTGGGTTAAATTTATAATGTGTGTAACTGAGATTCAAATTTATATTATCATATCTTCTTAAAAAACGATTGGTTTTAATATTCTGACGTCTTCGGTAAATTACATTGTGAACGAATTTTATTTGATTAGGAAGTATGTTCAATCATTAACATATAAAATACATGAAAGCTGTATATCCAATAATTGTGTGATTCTTTTTGAAGATTTTTTTTAGATGCACCTTCTATAAAAACAAATCTGTGTCGAAGAAATTTGAAAAAACACATAACAAAAAAATAACACAATTTTTTCCGTTTTGCTTGTCTGAATTTTTAATACTTCTCAGCAGGAACTTCATACACTTTTGTATCCAATTTTATGTTACATATGTCCAAAAAACAATGTTCAAAACAAAATGAAAAGAATAAAAAGAAAAAAAAATGTTTAACAACTTCCAATAGCACTGTGCACGACCAGCTAATAAAAAAGGAAAACAATAAAAAAAAAAAAAGGAAAACGGAAAGAATAAAAACAAATTTGTTACAACGAAAACAATAAAACAAAAAGGAAAATAATTTTTTTAAAAAATGTAAAAGGAAAAGAATAAAAAATAATGAATAAAAAAGGAAAACAATCAAAACTAAATAAATTTAACTTGATGTAGTGTGAGACGTATTTACAATAAATTTAATTTATATAAAAAAAATTCTAAATCGATAATATTATTTTTAATTTTAATCATTTAGAGTAAATAAATTTGGATGGTGGGTCACCACAGCCATTAAGGAGCCTGTGATAGCAATTCATCCACGTGGTTGATGGCAACCTCTTTGGCAACCTAACCACTACAGAGTAAACAACCTACCCACTGGAAAAAAAAAAAACAAAAAAACAAAAACCTAACCATTGATTTTTGTGAAATCGATATATTTAAATAAAAAATTTGTACACACTATTCATACAAATTTTTAATTGAGGATGTTTCTTACATGTATGGTTCCATTTTTATGTGAAAATTTTTATATATATATGTAGAATTTTTTTTTTTTTTTGTACATGTAACATTGCTTAAGATAGAAATTTAAAAAAATTATTATGAAAAAAGTGATGAATGATTCAAATTTAATATTTACATCATGATATTCAAATCTAAAAGGAAAAGGAAAAGAAAAACTCTACATAAAAACAAAAAAGGAAAAGAATGAATAAAACAATATAATTTTTAAAAGGAAAAGAATTAAAAAAAATGACTAAGGAAAAAAGAAATAATGTTAAAAGGAAATATGGAGGGAATTTTGAACTGACTGAATTTTTTATTTTCTGAGTTTTATTTCCATCTCAGCTTCCCGCATATATATATATATATATATAGGGGAGGGGAGGCAGCAATTGAAAGCTTTGATAATGCCACCACCAATTCCTCCTCCAACACCACCTATACCACCACCTCCTCCAATAGCACCACCACTACCTACACCGCCACCGATACCCCCGCCAGTACCTATACCACCACCAACGGCCTCCTCCAACACCACCACTACCATCCATGCCCCTACCACCACCACCGCCACCACCAATACCTCCTCCAACACCACCACCACCAATACCCCTGCCACCACCAACGCCTCCTCCAACACCACTACCACCACCTATGCCGAGGGAGGGGATGGGAGGGGAGGGGAGGGGAAGGGAGGGGGAGAGAGCTTTGATAACAGAGGGGAGGGGAGGGAAGGGGAGGGGAGGCGAGGGAGGTAGGCGAGGAAGGCGATGGGAGGGAGGGAGGCGAAGGGAGGGGGATGGAGGGAGCGGTCTCGCTTTTTCTTCTCGTTGAAAGAGACAGGGCAACAATGTTGTCTGTGGCTTCTGTTGAAACACAAAAACCAAAGCTTTCTCATTCTCCTCCTCCGCCACAGAACCAATCATCTTCATCTTCCGAAACCCATGTTTTCCAATCAAAGCTCCCTAACATTCCCATCTCCAACCACCTACCTCTCCACATTGACTGCTTCCAAAACCTTTCTTAATTCCTAGACAGACCTTGTCTCATCATCGATTCCACCGGTAAATCCTATTCTTTCTCTGAAACCCACCTCATTTCCCAGAAAGTCACTATCGAATTATCACTCTTTGGTATCAAAAAAGGCGATGTCATCATGCTTCTCTTCCAAAACTGTGCCAAATTCGTCTTGCATTCATACGTTTTCATCTTCCGAAACCCATGTTTTCCAATCAAAGCTTCCTAACATTCCCATCTCCAACCACCTACCTCTCCACATTTATTGCTTCCAAATCCTCTCTTAATTCCTAGACAGACCCTGTCTCATCATCGTTTCCACCGGTAAATCCTATTCTTTCTCTGAAACCCACCTCATTTCCCAGAAAGTCACTGCCGGATTCATCTTCGCATTCATACGTGTTTTGATGATCACCCGTTGAAGCAGCTTCATTGAACCTTTCATCTCTCCACATCACTCTTAGCGAGGGGAGGGGAGGGCGGGCCGGGAGGGAGGAGGAAGGGAGGGAAGGGCTGGGGGGTTGGGGGGTGTTGGGGGGGCTGGATTGGGGGGGTGGGGGTTTGAGTGATGAACATGAAGATACAAAAGAGGGTTTTCTTGGCACTTCAACAGATAGATCTGATACACTTGGTCCAGAACCATTTGATTCGATACACAAAATTAATGGGGAGACTTTCTCTTCTATAAAGCCTTTAGAATCTGTGACGCCCGTTGGCCAAAGAAAGAGTAAGTTTGTGGTGCAATCCACTCTCAATGACCTGCCTTATATTTGGGAAGTGCTAGAAGTTGTACTTGAATTTCCATTTTTTATTTTCTTTCAAAACTACCCTCATTTAAAGGCTCTCTCCCACTCCTCACACCAAATAGTATAAATTCTCCTTTTTTTAAGATTGCAAGTGTGTGCGGATAAGAGAGAGGTAGAAATGGAGCAACTATATTACCTGTGAAACAACTGTAGGGTCAATTGGTTCCTCAAACAGACCAGAAGCAACAAGTGCTGTTGCATGCTTTCTAATACGATTTTTGAGGAAATTGAACTAGATCATCAAAAAGACAAAGTTAGTACTTTGCACAATAAGTTAAAACATCTGTGCTATGAGATCCATTTAGTACCTTGTCTTCAATCTTGTCATACATGAACTTGCAACCTGGTTCAAGCTGGGAGCCATGAATAACTAAGGAGCACCTTGAGCTGGGTTGTACCCTCTTTATGATGTCACCCTCTGAAATCTCATGATCATGCTCTTTCTTTACGTTTTCTGCCGGAAGTGATCATCAGAGGTTGCTAGAGGTTATCACCGATAGTTGAAGACAAGGTACTAAATGGATCTCATAGCACAAATGTTTTAACTTATTGTGCAAAGTACTAACTTTGTCTTTTTGATGATCTAGTTCAATTTCCTCGAAAATCGCATTAGAAAGCATACAACAGCACTTGTTGCTTCTGGTCTGTTGAGGAACCAATTGACCTTACAGTTGCTTCACAGGTAATATAGTTGCTCCATTTCTACCTCCCTCTTATCCGCACACACTTGCAATCTTAAAAAATGGAGAATTTACACTGTTTGGTGTGAGGAGTGGGAGAGAGCCTTTAAATGAGGGTAGTTTTGAAAGAAAATAAAAAATAGAAATTCAGGTACAACTTCTAGCACTTCCCAAATTGTTATGGCATTTTTTTAATATGGTTTAGTTTTGATTTGAGTTTGTATGCTAATCAAACAACATATCTATGCTTCTCATGGAACCTATTATTTCAGAAAAGTGTATTTGCAGTTGGCATGATCTGCTATGAAGAAGAAGGCCGTTTGAAGGAGAAGCCTGTCTTGCTGCAAAGCAGGTAAAGACTATTGGTCTTGTCCTTTAGTTTCCCCCTAGGCGTTCATCAGGAATGTTGTGTTGCCTCCTGCATTAATTGTGTTGTGTAAGCTTTACAGTTTTGATTCTTATCCCACATGAGGCTAAACATGGTACTATACATGAAGTTAACTTCTGAAATTTCATATCATGAAAAAAGAACCTTAACTTCCCACTTTGAGCGTGCAACCCATATTGGGATTTGGGCAGATAGTCTCATAGTTGTATTTATTACTTGAAATCCAGAGCCATTAGTTGGAATATGCTATGTCTAATATTAGGTTAAGTTTGGTAATCTTTTTAAGCTCTTTACACTAATATTGCATTTGTCCATGTCTTTGGAATCTTAAACAGATTATTGCAGCAGGTCCTTTTACCACAACTGACAACTTATTCTTTGAACCTCTAACTGAGCTGCTAGCATATGCACGAAGAAAACAGCCTCAGTTGCTTTTATTGGTAAGACCCACCATTTTTCATATCAATAATCTTGTAAATTGTAATCTGCATTGATAAATGACTCGAGAAGTTGGATTTTTTATGTTTGGTAGCTGGGACCATTTATTGATTATGAACATCTAGAGATTAAGAAAGGAGCAGTAAACAGGACCCTTGATGAAATATTTCGTCTTGAAATCCTTGGAAGGGTATCTATCTGTTAGGTTTTTATTCATGGCAATCCCGGTTGACAAAACTCCTTTCAGTTGTACTTGCTTTCGCATTTTTTATTTCAGTGAGGCTTTGAGTTTTTAGATGCGAATCTAACCTGAATTATGCCTATCCAACTCGAATTATGCCTTGCAGAGAAGTTTGTAATGTTAATACTTTCAAGATTGCCACTTTGTTGATTATGACGGGGATCGAGCTACCCGGTCAGCTCGTGGGGGTCCAGGGGGCAGCATCCCTTGGCAGGTCTGGGGCAGTGCCACGGCGGGGTCGAGGGGCAGTGCCCCCGAAGCAAAATGCAAAATTGCATTCGAAGTTGCATGTCCTCCCTTGCTCGCTCGAGCAAAGGAGTCCTTGCTCGAGCGAAGGTTGTGTCTAGCAAAAAACCTGAGAATGATAAAAGTGCGCTCGAGCGCAGGTTTCGTGGCTCGATCGAAGCCACTTATGGAAAACAAGCGTTTTTGGTTCCTCGCTTGAGCGAGAGAGTCTTCGGTCGAGCGAGCTTCGCAGTCCCAAATTTCTATAAGTATCTGTTTTAGTCCAAAACTAGGATTACTTCTCCAGATCTTCTTTTTGAATATTAAGGTTTATATCTGGGGATATTTTGCAAGTTTTCTTTGATGTTTTGATTGAGTATTCAACTCATGGTTTAAAGAGTATACATTAAAGGATTATTTGTTTGTTCTACACAAAAGAGAGAGTTGTTCTTCGGTGGATTCTGAAGAATTCGAGCCTGAAGCTTTGGTGGATTCTGGAGTGGCTCATCGTCAAGACCATTCCGAGGTGAAGATAGGGTTGGAAGAGACACATAGGGGTTGGTTCAATTCGGGCATGGATTCGCTAGGTAATTGAGAGTATACATGTGTAATTCCTTTATATCTTTTTAGTGGATTGTTTTGTAGCTGTTGCCCATGGTTTTTTATCACAATTGGAGGTGTCCAATTGTGGTTTTTCCATGTAAAATCGTTGTGTCGATTTGTCTTGATTGTTTGATTGGGATTGTTGTTTGCTGCTTAAAATTGATACATAATCACAAATCAACATCTACGGGGTTTCTAGATTTTTCACTATCTATCTACACTAGATAATTTTGCCTGTTTGAGAAGATTTTATCTTTCTTTTTTTTTTTTTAATTTTTTTTCCCCCAATGGTTTGCAGCTTCAAGATTATGTGGAATATATGGGTTCTGCTGCACATGTGATTCTCGTGCCATCTATATGGGACGCAAATCATGACTTTGTTTTCCCTCAGGTAATTTTATTGCTAAATTAATTTATATAGTATCTCTATTTTCCCAGTTAGTTAACAAAAAATTGAGATCATAAGTGTTAATTTCTACATTAATGTTGTTTGGCTTTGATTCTGCAGCCTGCTTTTGATATTCAGCAAGCCGATCTCAAACATCAGGTATGCATGATTCTACTAGACTAGGGGAAGCCCACCTTTGAACTGGTTGCTAGATCCAGATCATTTTTCAGTTTGCAGTCTCACAAGTCACAAATTTAAAGAAATTACATTGTCTTACCAGATAACCAGTCTTACAAATCCAGGGATTTTCAGTGCAAATGAGGTAATCACTAATTGCCTTTATTCTTAAATTATGATTGTTCGTACTTCTAGACATTAATTTCATGTTTGTGTGTGCTCCTCCGAATTCTTCAAAATGCATTGATGAGATGAAATTTTTTTGCATTATATTAATCTCATGCATTACAAAAAAGCTTGAAACCGTACTTTTGGAGTAAAAACACACTAATTAGCAGAATGCCCTAAACTTGAGGTGAATACAATTTGGAAGAGCAACATGGAATTAGAAAGAATCTAGTTAAGGTTCTCCCAAGGGAATATGTTTAATCTTATTATTTTAAATTCTATAACAACGGTTTAAATCATTTTGAGTTAAAACACATTGTACAAGTCTCTAATTAGTTTTCTATCACATTTTGGGTTTTCAGATCAAGGTAGGTTGCTGCACTGTGGATATTCTCAAACAACTTAGCAGAGAGGAGATCTCACGGAATCCATCTGGGGGATCCAAGCAGCGCATGAATAGACTTGCAAATCATCTACTTAGCCAGCACAGGCATGTTTTTATTATTCTCTTAATGGAAATTTTTGTACTTGATATTAAAGAAGTTTAAACAATTGAAAAGACGGTTACTTTTTGAAAACAGCTTCTATCCTCTATACCCACCAATGGAAGATACTCCCGTGGATTTTTCTCTCACTCCAGAGGCTCTTCAGATCCCTTGTAATCCAGATATCCTAATCCTATCCTCTGACTTGGCTCATTTAGTGAAGGTAAATGATAGTTCTAGTTATATCAAAGTAATGATTGATATACGAAACATAATAGTTGTATAGAATGATGTGTCAAAATGATATTTATTCATTTCAAATCAAAAGACTCATGAAAGTGACTTGTTATTTCAAAATTGCCATTGACACGCCATTCTAGTGGACTTTTTTGTACATAAATTCTGTTTGCAAATCAGTTTTCTTTCTTATCTAGTTTAGAGCAGATTGGATTGTATGAATGAAATTTAAGTCTTCATCTCCTATGTGGACAGGTGTTGTCAATTGGGGATAAAAATGACAGAGAAGAGCAAGCGAAGTGCATTTGTGTTAATCCGGGAAGACTGGCTAGGGGCGAAGAAGCAGGTTTCTTCGTGGAGCTTAACTACGGGGGAAGCCCTGATTCAACTAGTGCTTCAGTTATAAGCATATAGACCTTAAACTACCGCGTGTAGTGATTCAACAAGTGCTTCAAAAAAGTAAACCCTAAACTTATAGAGCTTGCAGTTGCAGATGATATCAGTTTGTTTGGAAGCAAACTAGAGACCTATCATAGTGGACACCAAATTCTAATGGAGGAACTTGGCACCATGAAGACTGTTTAGGGAGTGCTGTCATGTAGTACTAGTTTCACATCACAATTAAGGTGATGTTACTAACATGATGTTCTATTAATGTATTATTATTGTCTTTTCAAGGTGGCAATGATTTTGCTCTTTACCAACCAAAAAAAGAAGGGAAAAGGAAAAGAAAAGAAAAGTCATTTTTGGTTGTGTTTTTGTTTTCTTTTATTTTTGCTTTTCATGTTTTAAGAAATACAAGCAATGAAAAGTTTGACAATCATTTTTATTTTGCACGAAAATAACTGTTATTTTTTAAAAGGCAAATGCTAATGAATATCTTTGTGGCAATTGTCTTGGAAATAGTTAAAAAATGTTTAAAAAATAATATTTTGAATTCAGCTAAATAAAAAAAAAGTGTTTTGATTTCAATAAGCCTCTTATTTCTTGTGTCTCATTAACACTTGTTTAGAATTCTTTTTTCAAAAAATAGGTGTTTACAAAAAATAATAATAAATAAATAAATAAATTCCTTTAAAGTAATTTTCAGGAACAGTTTGCCTAACAATTTTTTTTGTTTTTGTTTATGTTTTTTTTTCTAAACTAATTATAAATAAAAACATGAAATCATAATCAAATTTGGCAGTTGTAATCTGGGTCATTATTGAGGAAGGGGTATTTTATTTTAATTTAATTGGTGGTTAAATTTGTGGTTAGTTTAGTTGCTCCACCATTTGCCTTCCAATCCAAAAATAGGGAATATGCTGAAGAATATGATTTGTATTACAAAGCTCTTATGAAAAAACATCTCTGTAAAAATTATCCTATCGTTTAACAAATTTATATTAATTGTGTGCTTAATGAATAGTAAAAATTAAATGATTATATGACCTTAAAAATAAAAAATAATAATGAATAAATTATAAAAGATCATTGGATAGACATTAGACACATAAATATTCCTGATTTATTAGATAATTTCTACTACATAGTGGGTCTACCAATCGAATTCTCTCTGCATATTCCAAAGCTGTCATCCTTCATACACAACCACTAGCCTTTTGTCAATTTTATTTTTTTAATAAATTGAATGCTTTTAACACTGTTATCTTTCTTTTCTTTTTCTTTTCCTTGTTTCTTTTTTTCACAATTAATTAGTGCCGTATCATTATTTATGATGAACATTAATTATTTTGAGTCATTTTATGAAAAAAAATAAATTATAATGTGAGAAAACATCTATATTATCTTTCCAAAGAGGAAGAGATAGGAACTTAAACTCTATTATGCCTTCGTTTGGCAACTTGGGTTGGGTTGGGTTAGGTTGGGTGGGTTGGGGATTATTTTTGTCAGTAAAAGATAAAATATGTTTTTTAATTTAATAAGACAAAACATCACATCCAATCAATAATCATTATATTCTTTCTCTCACAAAAATTTAAAAAATCAAAAAGTCCATCTCAAATGAGGTTTTTTAACCCCAGACTAAAATAATCAAGAAGTTAAAAAGTCAAAAAATCAACCCACTTCCCAAACAAACCCTTTAAGTGATTATTTGATAGTCTTGGAGTATTATTACATACTATTTATCACTTAAAACTTGTTAAATTGTTTTCCAAAATTCAAACAAAAAGTATTGGGTTTCATTACTTTAACCAATAACAATCAAGTAGAGGCACCAAGTAAATTTGCTCCAAGTCCACCATATAATTTTGAGATTTTTACCAGCTAATCCCAATAATTGAATCTATTACTCATTAGGTCTTAAGTTTCTATTTCATACACCAAGAAATCCTGTTATAAAAGCGTGAGTAGCGTCTACCTATCAATTCCAGAATTCTCTAGCCCACTATTCTATAAAGCATGAGTAGTGTCTACCTATCATATGAAATTTTTATGCAATTCAAAACATATTTATCATTCACACAATGCAGTAAACGAATTTCTCCACTTCATCGACATTGCTTTGACTATATTAGCAATGTTCATAAATGGTCGATTCATGATAACAATGGCCACTTTAGCTGTTACTTAGGCATAATTTTCCACAATGTGATTCAATAATACCACATCATCCTTGTTCATCTTGTACCTCTATTCTCCTCTTCTTCAATGTGCAAGCAACCATGTGACTATGTGAGGCAGGCTTCACTACAAATACCATTCATGTGAAATCAAGCAATAAGTAACCATTCATTTAATTTATTTCACATCTAAATCTTATCGCAAAGAAGAGGAGAGCAAAGATTAGAGAAAGGGTTAATCTGCACAGAAAGGGCTGTTTATACAAGTAACACTAACCTTGTTCTTGAATGACTTTTGTTGTCACCGTCTACACTCACAATTTTATTGTCTAGAGAGGAGGGAAATTGTAGACCAGATTAGAAAATAACAAAACTATGAGTACAAAATGTAATAAAAGAATAACTAAGAAAACAAAAGGTTGATGCCTGAATTTGAAAATTACTAACACAATTAACAAGTATGCAGAATAAGTACCAGACATGTATTTTGCCTCCAGAGTTCAAGCCAACTTTTCTAAAGTGATGCAAGTAAAATAACTGTACCGAGAAGGAATTATAGTATCCATCAACAAAATTTCATTTGGAAACTTATATACTTATAGGTACGATATTCCCCTAAAATTTATTTGATAGGTATACTTAACTTATATGCTTCACCAAATCCTAATTTATTTGCTTAGCTTAGCTTAATCAAGGTTACCTTAAGTATTTTACTAATTGTCTCATTAGCTTTATTAACCAAGCTTTAGTCCTAACCAATCATGCTTACTCCTTAATCCTTATTAGCCTAAATAAACTCTAGAGCTCTCTCTCTTTTTCTATATTCTTCTCTTTTGTTTTGTAGGAAATGTTGAGGTGTGTGTATGCATCACCAAGGATTAATTAGCTTGGTAAATCAATCTTAGTTATAATTAATCAAGTTTAATCTCTAATTAATCAAGGTTTAACTTAATCTTACTTAGCTTAATTAATCATGATTAAAGTTCACTAATTCTACTTAATTAGCACTAATCCCAATTAGTAAAAATAATATAGCGGCAAAATGACAAGCACATTAGTCTAAAATATTTAAGCTCCTTGATTAGTGAATAGGGAAACTCAAAATTTACTAAATTCAACCTAGAAGTCCTTCCCTAACTCTCAATAAAAGACATAAGGATTTCCATGTTCAAAGCTCTATATTAACATATACTTTCAAACTCATTCTCAAGTAATTATATTCTTTGGTTTGTCTTATCAAGGCGTGTTTCTCACTTTTAATTCTTAAGAAGTCTTAATTCAAGTAGACATATAACATAAGGCAGGGCTTAGGGTATTCAAGGATGAATAATAATATAGTTATATCACGTTACATTCTTTGGGGTGTCGCATTAAGTTTAAAACTTTCCTTCAATTCTACAATCTTCCTTTCAATCCTATCTTCTCTTTTTTCTGAGTGAGAGCTTTTGCTGCTTGGTTTTCCTTTTTTTCCTGATAGTATTGTTCATATACAATGCACTCTATTATAAATTATAATAGACGGTCACCATTTGAGGTGTAGTTGTTCAACACATTTGAAAAACTTGGCTCAAATTCTTAGGCTGTTACATTATTCCCCTGCACATTTTTCATTTAACTGATGTGTGTGCTTGTGCTTTTTTGTTTGTAATTTAATAGTTACAATTTTATCATTTTAATTCTTCTATTTTATTTATTTATTTTTCTGTTTAAAAGTCATCACATATGCATCCCTCTTTTCTGAATTATTAGGCTCCAGTTTTGGTTGTGGCTTGTAACCGTGCTAATTATCTTGAAAGGGCTCTCAAATGTATTCTAAAGTATGCTTAATATTTGTGAACATTTTCTAGTCCTCCTAATTAATTTGCTTATATTTCAATAAATAAATTTATGGGTAAATTAACAATATCTCCTTACAGTTTGCCTAATTACATTATAGCATCTATTTTTTATTTAATAATTACATCTTTTACTGTTGGTGAATGAGGGCTATTTCACAAGTACTTCCTACAAATTATCCATTTCTTCTCAACAACCAAATCAAATATAATGAGAAGCCAACACTAAAGTTGTTCAACAACTATAAAGAATCAACATTTGAGCACAAAAAAACATAAAAATGAATTCAATAACAAAAAAAATTAAACATTATCACTAACCTGCAAAGTAAAGAGCCTATCTTCAAACTGCATTTCTTTAGTCAAGAAATCAGCTCCAATTGTTGCCTTGCATTTATTGCTAAACTTCTTATTCACATATCTAAAAGCAAGTATTCAAGGCAAACAATACCAAATCCACAGAAATAAAAGTAAAAATATACTAAAAAAACACCGTTAAATTCAACAATTAAACTAATAAACAATCCACGAAGGATACTGATTCATCAAAGAGGTCTTTCCGACCCTGCAATGCACAAAACAAACAAAACATATAATTAGATCGAGCTCCAATTGAAGAAGTGGAAGAAGAACTTGAAGAACTCTGATTGAATCCATACATCAAAAGATCTAAGGCATATATATACGTCTCAAAACCCTAGAATTGAAGATCGACAGGGAGAGAGGGAGGGGAGAGGAGCAGCTGAGAGGAAGAGAGGCACTGAAGAGAGGAGAGGGTGAAAGATATACCTGGGATAATGTTCCAATGGTGGATCAACGGAGGTACGACGGTGCGAGAGAGATCATAGAAGGAGGAAAGGCGTGAGAGCGAGAGAGAGAAAGAGAAGCAGAGAAATTGGAGCTTATTTAGCCAAAAACGGTGATGTTTTTGCAAACCTACCCTTTTTTGTTTGTTTTTTTTTTTTTTCCTGACTAACAGATTTGGTCACCAAAGATAGAATTTTAACTTTTTCTCGACTGAAAAATAGTTTCGTCGCCAATTAATTTAGTAACCCTTCAAAAATTCAAAATCCTCCCTCCAAAATTTTAATTAAAATTGCTGACTAAAACATTTAGTCAGTAAAAAATTTAGTTGTTCCAAAAAAAATTTTGGCGATCAAACTTTTGGTCGCCAAAAATAAAAAGAAAATTTTTATTTTTTATTCGGCGACTAAATAAGTTTAGTAGCCAAAACTAACTATACTGTGACTAAAAAAAAATTTAGTCGCCAATTGTGACATTTTTAGCGACTAAAAATTTTTTTAGTCTCCAACTGGTGCATTTTTAGCGACCAAAAATTTTTTTAGTCGCCAATTGTGACATTTTTAGTGACTAAATTTTTTTTAGTCGCCAATAATAAATATACCCTGACTAAAAAAAATTAGTAGCTAAATCATGTATTTTTGCCGACTAATATAATTTTTGGTCACCAATTCCACAACTTTTTGCGACTAAATTTTTTAGTAGCCAAATTTGGTCGCCAAAAGTGTAATTTCCTGTAGTGAAAGGGCGCTAAGGGGGCGAAAATGCGAATCAACCGCCGAACCACCGTACGGATGTCACAGCCACCTTCCCCATGGCAAATACGACCTGTGACAACAGACGGAATGTAAATAGCACGTGTAGGTTGGGAGTTAGAGCCAAAAATGCCTTAAACTTAACTGAAAAAGGACGTTAAGGGGGCGAAAATGTGAAACAGCTTCTGAACTAGCGTATACACCTTCCCTGTGGCAAATAGGACCTGTAACAATAGACGGAATGTAATTAGCACGTTTAGATTGGGAGTTAGAGCCGAAAACACCTTAAACTTAACCGAAAAAGGGCGTTAAGGGAGCGAAAATGCGAATCAACCCCCGAACCACCGTACGGATGTCACGGTCACTTTCCCTGTGACAAATAGTATCTGTGACAACAGACAAAATGTAATTAGCATGTGTAGGTTGGGAGTTAAAGCCAAAAACGCCTTAAGCTTAACTGAAAAAGGGCATTAAGGGAGCGAAAAAGCAAAACAGTCCCAGAACCAAAGTAGGGATGTCACGGCCAGCTTCCCCATGACATATAGGACTTGTGACAATAGATAGAATGTCATTAGCACACGTAATTTGGGAGTTAGAGCCAGAAACGACTTAAACTTATTCCAAAAAAAGGAGAGTTTGACATCCAATAAATGTTCAACATTTTCATTGTGAATGATGCCATTGTTTCATCATACACGGTGGTCATTTGGGTGGTAAACGTATTAAGAAAGCATGATATGGTTATAGAGATAACCCCGTAGATTACTCAATCATTTTACTTTGACTTGGAAAATGAGAATGAAGAAGAGTTAAAATAAATTTACCACCAAAACATTCTATTCATAAAAATTTATTTTATGAAAAGGTATGCTCCTAGAAATGGTATTATTTGTAAATTGAAATCAAGTTTGGAATAAATCTTTCATGATACATACATATGATTGTATTTCGAAAAAAGATTTTTATAGATTGTTCTACCTTAAATGCATGTTATTACAACATTTTTCCTATGTCTGAATGAATTGATATTTTGTAATGGGTGCAATTGTTTTTTTATTTTTTGTAGATGGCTTTTGGCGTGAACTTGTGGATAGTCTACATTTTTGTTTATGAAGGACACTTGACGCTTTTGTATAATCCTGCTAACTATGTCTTCCTCTGCTTTTGTGAATATTAGCATTACTGATACATATAACCTTTGTAATCCAACTAATAGTTGCTGGTGTGGCATATAGATCACTTTTGTAATCCAACGATGGCAAGTTGTATCACACCAAATGGCCATATGGCATGGTAGTAAATATATTTTTTGTATATGGCAGGTTGCATTTTTGTATGGAAATATAATTTTAGTTTGGACAATAGTTGGTTTGTATGGAATATATACATTTAAAGTTATTCATTTTTGGATGGTTGGAAGTAATATGGACTATGGCATGATTGATAATTTTACGTTGTGAAATGATGGATAGTATGTATATTGTTTTGTTTATATACGTATTATACGTTGTATGGAATATAGACAGGTTGTGAATAAATTATAATTTTGTGATGAACCATAAGAGCATGTTTTTGGCGACTAAATTGTTAGTAGCTAAAAAAAATTCGGAAAATAGTTTTGGCTAGTAAAAGTTTAGTAGCCAAAAAAAACAATCAAACATATGGTGACTAAAATATGTCGTAGCTAAAAAAATAAGCTGAAGAAATAAAAAAAACTTTTGGTGACTAAAACTTTCTCTAAACTATATATATTTAGCATCTCCTCATTTCTCTCTCTTTTGTTACACCAGTCCTCGCAAGGGATGCGTTCATCGAAGTTCTGTCTAAATCCTGCAGGAGGCACGCCTTCCTCTTGCCACCTGTTTGATGCTATCATGAGCCACTGTGTTCCTGTTATTGTGAGTGACAAAATTGAACTCCGCTACGAGGATGAAATCAACTACAAAGAGTTCTCTATTTTTTTCTCTGTCAAGCAAGCGTTGTTTCCCGGTTACATGGTTACAAAGCTCCGGGAATTTCCTAAAGAGAGATGGCTCGACATGTGGAGGTGGCTCAAAAATGTCTCCCATCACTTTGAATTCCAGTATCCCCCGAAGAAGGAAGATGCTGTGAATATGCTATGGAGACAGGTAAAGCACAAGGTTCTCGTGGCCAAACTTGCTATACATAAAAGCCGGAGATTGAAAGTGCCAGACTGGTGGCGCCGAAGGAGATAGTTTGGAGGCTGCTTTTGCTGACATAGGTGTATCATTTTTTCATTTTTTTGAGCCGTGTATTGTAAGATTTTTTTTTTATGTTTTTAAAAATAGGTAGAAAATAAATATAGGCAAGGCTTTTTGATTTACAGACACTACAACAAAAATAGTCTTTACAGACGAAAACTAATGACGAAAATAAATTTGTTCACGAAATACGTACCTTTTAATGATGAAAATAATATTTCGTCTCCAAATGTACCATTTTTAGAGACAAAAATAAAATTTCATCACCAATCTAAATATATAATAAAAAAATTAGGTGACAAAATTATTTTTCGTCATTATTTATATTTTTTTTGTCACCGAAGATTTTCCCGCTAATTTTTTCAGAGGGTGACAAAATTTTGAGACTTTTGGTAAGGAAAAAATTGGTCACCAATTATAAAATTATTAATGACGAATATATTTTTGTCACCAATAATTTTTAATATTTGAATATCATTTAGTGACAAAACTATTTTTGTGGCCAATATTTTTATCTTTAGTGAAGAAATAATTTTGTCACCAATAAATAATTTAGTTGCTAAGTATTTTAGAGGGAAATAAAAATATATTGGTGCCTATATAAGCATATACAGCAATCGATTCTTCTTCTTACACATTCAACCACCAAACCTCACCCTCCATCACCTCACATCAGCGCAGCGCTGACCATAACGTCGCTCGCCATCGCAACCACCGCTCGCCACTGCCACTGCCACCGTCACCGTCACATCCTCACAAGTACTCTCTCACTCTCGGTCTCTCTCTCTCTCTCTCTCTCTCTCTCTCTCTCTCTCACTCGCGGTCTGTATTCTCTCTATTTCGAGAGAGAGGCGACAGGCGAAGGTGGCAGCAAAAACGTGGCGACGACGAAAGAAGTAGCGGCAGAGATGAGAGAGAAAGGAGAAAATGAGAGAGAAGCAGCAGCGAAGATGAGAGTGTAGAGGTAAGAGTGAGAGGGAGAGAGAGAGAGAAGAGAATACGAGAGGGAAGCAACGACAGAGATGAGGCAGAGAGAATGAGAATAGGTGACACATATGGGATGGATGAGGGATTTTAGTCATCACAAAATAAGATTGTGAATCTCTCCCATTACTAAAAATAGGAAAAAAGCCTTAGACTAATTTTCTCTTAAAGTTATGCCCTATTAATATTTGTTTTGATAAAACGAGTCATTTATATGATGAAATAGAAATGAAGGAAACTAATAATCGAGAAACCAATGCGATTTAATGGTTCAAATAAATTCAATATCATTCAAGAACTAATAATTCATATATTAATTTAATAATTTTATATATTTTTATATATAATTTTGGCACCAAAGCAGACTCCAAATTTAAGATTATATTCCTCAAGCCTTAAAAATTTGGTTTCGGCTAAAATGCATGAGCTAGGAAGGTTGCAACCCTACCCTAGAGATAATCACCAAATAAAAATTATAAGTAGGTTTAGAAAAGATAAAGGCCCAAGATATATTTTTAAAGATTTTGTGCCAAACATCAAAATAAGACCTTATTTTTAGTAATAAAAAATTTTTTGAAATTTTTTGAGTGTGCCTTTCAAGCGATAGGAAAAATTGATTAGTGATTGAACCACCTCTGTTAAAAAGTTAAAATGATTATATAGGTCAATTCAAGAAAAACCAAAGAGTATCCATTTTATGAATATCCTAACATGCAGTCTAGTAATAGTCACAAGAAATTCAACAAACAAAAGCAACGCATATATAAATTCACAGAGATCCTAAAAACCCTTAGAAACATTCATTAGTAAAAACAAACAGAATCTATATGTATATACAAAAATTTGATTCCATGATATAAAATCAGATATATACCATCCTTCAAGGCAACCTTTGGCGGCACCACCGCCGGATTGTTGGTTGGGACAGGGTTGGGCGTACTGCTGCTGAGGAGGGTAGCTCTGAGCCGGAGTGGGGTAGGCTTGTTGTGTCTGGTAGCCCGGTGGCAGATAAGCGTCCTTTGCTTCACCTTGACTAGTGTAACCTACATATATACATATAAATTTAATAAGCTAATTCATCAAACAAAACTAGGATTTATATATAAGCAAACTCCTAGAGTTTAGATGTTACCTTGTGGAGGAGGAACTCCAATGGGAGGCTGTTGTTGCTAATTGTAGTAACTCATCTCTCTCTCTCTCTCTCTTTCTCTCTCTCTGTGTTTAAAGGCGAGTTGTTCTTAGAAAACAATGCAGTTGGGGTTCAAGGAAAGAAGTCGAAGGTTTTTAAAGAGAGAGAGAGGGGATGAGGACGTGGCGGAAGCGAGATACGCAAGGAAGATTTCCAAGAACTTGTACTAACACTTTCCGGACTGCACGCTGTCATGGCTTCGGGTCGAGTCAGGTCGGGTTATACTATTGGGTTATTTTGTATAGGTTACAAATTTGGTGGAGTTATGTGTTGGTCCTACTAAGTAAACTTATTGTCCAATAGGTCTTATGATAGTTAATAGTGTTTTTCATCAAACACTATTAAAAAATGTCACTAATTGTTAATTTTCAACGATTGTTTGAAAATTTTATCATAAAAAATGTCACTAATTATAAGTTTTAACAGAAGTTTAAAAAAATCATCACAAAAAAAGTTTACTAATTTTCAACTTTAGGTGATAGTTTAAGAAATTTGTCATGGAAAATATCACTAATTATAAGTTTTAACGATAATTTATTAAAATCGTGATAACAAAAAAGTCACTAATTGTTAATTTTTAGCAACATCATGTAAAAAATCATCACAAAAAGTATTTTTAGTGACGATTGTACTAGAACTTATTTTCAATAGGACTTGATGAGAATTAAGTGTAACTATTAAAACTTATTGATAGTTTATCCCTCATGGGATAAATTACACTAACCTCTCCTGATATTTGATAAAATTACAATGGATTCCACAAGTTTGGCAAAATTATATTGACATATTTTAAAGTTTTAATTCATATAGTACTTGGTCTTCTTTCTATCACAAATTCACTAGTCGTATAAATGAAAAAATGATGTTATCACCATTTTTTATATTTATATGTATATTTTATCCTGTATATCTTTGTATTTTCATGCCATCTTCATTAGTTTTGATTTTTTTAATTTTATTAAAAGTAAGGTCAATTAAATTATGTCAAAATTATAAAACTTGTTATATTTTCTCTAGATCTCATTGTATGTCAATGTAATTTATCCAATTTCATATTACTAATCACCTAAAATAAAGTTAAGCAGTCAAATATAAGTGATATTGTTAGACTCAAGGATGGCACTTGGTTATAATGATACTCGGTTTGGGAATATGTTATTTTAATTAATTATTTAATTTTTTGCAAAGAGATGTATAAAGAGTAAATAGAGTGATGTGATAAAGTGTTTTGTTTTATTGATTATTTCAGCATGTGATGGGCTATTTTAACTCATCACAAACACCCAAATAATTGAAAATATATTATATATTTGTAATTTGATTTTATTTAACAAGTGGTTTGAATATATGCCAACTTATGATTCAAATTTTCTATTGTAAGGAATTGTATTTTGTTTACTTACCATTAAAATGAATTTTTACACGCAATTGATGTATATCCTTCCATCCCTAGGGAAAAAGATGAGTTATTATTATTATTATTATTTTTGGGACAATTAACAACAAATAAACACAATTTTTAATGATAATTTTAAATGCATTAATAATCATTTAATGCATTTGTCATTAAATATGCCTTCACAGGTAAGCAACACTAATTAAGATTGGTTTGGTAAGAGGAATTAAATAACATGAAATCACCCTAAGCCCCCAACCCCCTACACACGCGCGTGCGCGCGCACACACAAAAAAACTAGGTTAAAATTTTTACAAATCAAATACAAATTTATTTTTTTTGGAACGAAACTAAAAAAAAAAAAATGATATCTATTATAATTAAACATTGATGACATTTTTCCATCATTTTTTTTTTTTTGGGTTCAGTTTTCTATAATAAACAAATAATAGACTAAATATATTTGAATTAATTATTTTAATAATTTAATAGATTCAATCAATATGCTTTCATTGGTTTATGCCTTCACTGGTAAGCAACGCTAATCAAAATTTGTTTGGTAAGAAGAATTAAATGACATGAAATCACCCTAAACTCCAAGATTAATGCCATATGCACTAATTAGTGTACTAACTAGTACACCAATTGATAATTTGACAGAATTTAAAATATTTTTGGTATTTGTAATTTGTATAATGAGTGGAGTCAATAATAATATCATAACTAGTATTGATACACTAGTTAGTACACTAATTGGTGCATGTAGCACCACTCAAACCCCAACCCCACACACACAAAAAAAAACCGAGTTAAAATTTTTACCGAATCACATACAAATTTACTTTTTTTTGGAAACAAAACTCAAAAAAAAAATGATAATATCTATGATAATTAAACATTGATGACACTCTTTCATCATTTCTCTTCTTTTTTTTTTTTTTTTTTTCCAGTTTTGTATAGTAAACAAATAAGAGACTAAATATGTTTGAATTAAATATTTTAATAACTTAATAGATTCAATCGATAATTTAGGAACTAAATAGATTTTGATTTATATATTTTAGGAATTGAGCAGATTCCATCGATAGTTTAAGGACTAAATAAATAATTTGACGATAATTTAAGAGTAAAACATGTAATAAACCCGCAACACACCCAAGATAAGAAGCATATAGTGTGCAATGCTTATTGGAGCTAACTCTACCATAAGACGCAAAATGGACATATTAGGCATTTTTGCTAGTAAATAGGCATTCTATTAGAAATGATAATTTGTCTATTTTTGTGTTTAACACTTCGTATGTAGTTAACGTCCAATACTAGGTAAAAAAGGCCTTCCTGCCATTGTGTAATGCTTATTGGAGTCTTAATCCCATTAGAGCAACTCTACCATAATAGGCAAAATGGATATATTAAGTTGCACAAGCTTAGAAGCTGAACTTTGGGGGCTATACAAAGGTCTAACAATCATCATGCAAAAAAGAATAGCCAACATAGAAATAGAGACAAATTCCTAGCTAGCAATGAAGCTAATTCAGGATGGAGCTGAAAGTTCATCTCCATACAGAGCACTGATTGAAGATGCAAATTTTATGCTGAGAAGATGCAACTGCAGCATTCAATATATTCCAAGTGAAGCAAACCAATGTGCAGATGCATTTGCCAACATTGGAGTCAACCAAACAGAGCACCTGGTTTTCTTAGATGACCCACCAAGCTCTATCTTTTCCTTTCTAATTGCAGACATGGCTTTTGCTAGCTTAAGGAGGGTCTGATTCCCCCTGTTTGCTTGTTTGTTTGTACTAAAACTCGAAACTTTGTTCTCATTTCATTTGAATCCAAAAAAAAAAAAGACATATTAAGCATTTTTGCTAGTAAATGGACTTTCTATCGGAAGTGATAATTTGTGTGTTTTTATTTCAACACTTCACATGTGGTTAATGTCTAATGCTAAGTAAAAATGTCTCCTTGCCATTGTGTGTTGCTTGCTCCATCTCTGTTTCTAATATGTTCCAACCCATTAATCTTTGTTTATTTTATATATTTTATAAATGGAGATTGATAGTCTTATGTGATAAGAAATTTTTACAATGTCCCCTCAAGTTTTATCCAAAGTTACTCATTTAAAATAAAATAAAATAAAAAATTGTTATTGTTGCGCAAATGTCATATCAAAGTGCTTACGTGACATGCTACTAAAAAGATAGAATGTTGTTAGAATAAATGCTAGATAAAGTGATGATGCAAAATTGATTAAACAACCGTTTGGTGGCATTTTATTGATTTACATAATTTACATAAAATATAAGTCCACTTTTAAGACATTTATATTATAAAAAAGAAACACCAAAAAACAAAACAAAATGTTGTCTATGTGTATATCAAATTAATGCCACTTGTTTACCATAAAAAAAAAATTTAAAAATAAAATTAAAGCCAATAAAATTGGGGTTATTATATAATATGTAAATGATTTGGGTAACCTTCCCATTTCTTTTGATGACTAATTATTCCATTTGAAATTGAATGCAAAGCATAGTTTTAAGGTAAATGTTAACCAGTATGATTGAGACATTGTTGAGTATCGAAATTGAACTAAGAATTATCTTGAAAATAGGTGCAAAAGTTAAAAAATGCTTTAATTAAAATAAATAAATAAATATCAAATTCAACAAACTTATTTTAAATTTAATAAAATATGTATAGTATTCTATTAAATTTTCCTTTCTTTTTTTTTTTTTTGCATTTTCTTTTGAATTCAATAAGAGGCTTGTTATTTTAATTGTACACTAGTGCAAATTAAACAACTCAAATAACCTGCATCAAACTACCTCTATAAACCATACCCGCATAGAGTTGTCCAATTAGCGAGAAAGAATGGAAATTCGGCGATCAAGAATAATATTATTAGGAATAAAATTCACACGTCAACATTATTCAACTGTTTGATTTATTTAAAATTCTTTATGAAAAAAAGTAATACAATTTTAACTATTTAGAACCCATTTACCGTTTTAATTCTTAAATAGTTCATATTCTTCAGTAATATGAAATTCCCATAAGCTGATGTGGCAATTTTTCGAAACTTTTCAAGCACCATAGCTTAATTACTTGTCAACACATATCAACCACTATTAATTCTAGGTACCAAGAAAACTTGATCAAAATTTTACCACAAAAATAACATGTATGGTTTAGATTTAAAATTAGTATTCTGCAAGTCATATACGAAATAAATCTTGTCTACATATTTCAAATCAGGGACAATAATAATGAATAATTTTTCTAGGTCCATACAGCCAGCCACATGACACAAGTAGAAAACATACAATCCTAAAACCTCAATCAAATGGTTATCAATGTACTTTGTACATTACATATGCCTTCTAAGTTACCAAAATGGTCGGCCTTCTAAAATAAATCCAAGTTTTTAGGGGGTTAAATGACACTAATCATGTCCCTTAACGGTGCTAACTATTTTACAACAATCCATCCATTCTCATTCCCACACATGATCTGGGTTGAGCAATATTTCAAAAGCTGATCTAGACCGTGAAAAACTGTTGAATTAGATAAAACCGCGTTAAATGCTCAAAACCAAGGAATCCACTTGCAAGGCTGATCAGGAGTGTCTTTTTTAGGACTCAAGGTTATTCTTTCAGCATTAATAACAGCCCACTTGCTGAAATCAGGAGACGAAACAAGTTCCTCAAGTGCTTTCTTGGTGGAGTCCTTGGTGAATTTTTCCCATTCATCCTTTGAGAATTTTCTTCGTTTAGGGGTCTTATGGAAGCTAGAATAGTGAGTCTCTGAATCTAACAGTTGACTTGGTGGTGTCCTGATTAGGCCTGAGGGATTCATAGCAAATGTGAAAGTAAGCCAAACAAATTCTTGAACTCAGAAGATGAATCACAAACAAGAAGCGTACCTTGGATTGGACTATTGGAAGGAACCTTTGTGAAGTGTCTGGATCTTGGCTTCAAGAAGCCAGAGTTGTTGGGCTTCCAAATATTGTGTACATATTCATCATAAGAATCTTTCGAAGGCGATGAACCTGGAATCTGATATCTGTGACTGTGCTTGATTGTTCTGCGTAAATTCCTACACACAGTAATCCAAAAATTTCATCTTATCTCACAACCATGACAACCCTGTTGTAGAGATTAGTTCCGTTACTGCTCTTCTATGGACTCGGATACAGGTGTCTAGTAGGGGTGCAGGTGCAGTCTAGATGTCAGACCTATCAAACCTTAAATTTAGGGTATATGGACTCCAGTAAAAAATGCTCATATTTTTATATTTTTAATAATCTATTATTTGATATAAAATGGAATTATATGTAACATGTTGTGTCGAAAATGCCTTTTACTCTTTTTATAACAATTATACAATAATATATACATGTAATAGTGTCAAATATAAATATATAAAAAATGTCTGATTAATAGTATGAGACACATATCCAACTGTCAGGTGTCTGACACACATTTGATTTATTTTGAAGAATCTAGGTAAACCATGGCTCTCTCTTCTAGTTTAATGAAGCCTTTATTTAACCCCCCAAGTAATAACATTAATATATCTATAGTACTTTATTCAGGAGCTAGGAGCAAATTTGGTAATGGATGATTGGATGGGACAATTCCGCTCTGTCAGGAGACTTACTTGTACAAGTGACGGATAAATCTTGATCTGGTAATTCTCCTAACCACTACTCCACACAACAATGCCTCTGCTGCCAGTAAAGGGTCCACGGAACTCTAGAAAGGAAAACAAACCTATCAAAATTGCGGTCTTTCATACAGAAAATGAGATTATCCAGGCCATTTGAAGGGGAACAAATAAAAGATGTTAATTCTGATGGATGGAACAAGACCAAACAAACTTCCAAAATTGGAAAAAGGACACGTAAAAATTATGAGAGAGATGGAACCTGAAGAATCATAACAGAATCAATAATCCGGATGGACCATGCAATAAATTTGGATACGCCTATGTCAATCAATCCATCCTCTGTCAAGACAAGTTTGCGAACGACCCAAAAACCCAACCAAGCTCCTGCTAGGACAAGAAAAACCAACAGAAATATTGCCAGCTGCAATATACAAGCCCTGCATCAGTTAGTACTAGAGTTCTTGGAATATAAATTACGTAATAAGTGTAGAAAATTGTCCATGATACCAGATATGCATATAGCAGTAACAAGTAGTACAACCTTTTTTTGCGTGAATTAAAAAAAAAGGAAAAATTTAGAAAGCTGGATAGAGAAAACAAAATATTTGAAGGAGGTAGGAAATCTAAAGGAATACTAAGTATTTAAATAAATACAGAAAATCTCCAAATTCTTTCAAGTTTTTAGGGTAGTGTTGCCCATATGTATAATTATAAATGATGGGTCCTTGTAAAATTCTAGAAATATTCATCCAGAATGTCAAGAAAATCAAGGTTTATATCTTATTTTTGGCATAAATAAAGCTATATCACAGCAAAATTAATATTCAACAATTTTTGACACATATATTTGTAGTATTGCAGAAGTTCAATTCTAAATAGTCAATAAAAGAAAAAAATAGAAACACAAATAAAAACATTGGAGAATTATATTAAGCATGGTGAATTGCTCCCCAGAACCAAGGGTGACTTCCACATGATGACAGTAAAGAAGGCTGGTCAAGCATGTTGCAAAGAAAAGATATCTAATGTAGGCACTGTCAGGACATTTCTTTTATACGAAATAATATTTATTGAAGAAAAAGCATCAAGGAAATGCCACTCATATGCAAAATAAAAGCACAAGGCAAAAGACCTATAGACTCCCTCGTGTATCAAAAAGGTCTACAAAATCTAATAATTGGTTGAAGTTGAAAGAGGGGCTACTTATTCCCAACTCCCAACCATTAAAAAATCTCATAAAAGAACTCTTAAGCCTATACAAAGGAACTTCAAAATCATAAAAGATCTATGTTCCCCCCAAATTATTCACATAATGCATAAACGAATCAAACATCACAGCTTCAGCACACACTCTATAAAGAGATCTTTGGCTTAATATGAGCGTGTGGGCGATGTGGTAATTTATAATAACCTTGGGAGTTTAGTCTTATGTAGAAACATCACTATGGTAATTTATAATTGCAGCAACCCCCAGTGATGTTTCTACATAAGACTGAACTCCCAAGGTTATTATAAATTACCACATCGCCCACACCCACTCCTTTTAGTCAATGTTTGATTATCAGTACAAAAATTAATGGGTATCTAATTTCTTAATACAATGCAATGCTTTTACCCTTCATTGACTTTTTTACTACAAAATGACAATTATAACATCATTTTAAAACCTTGCTTACTTCGCCAAATCTCCTTTTTTGTTCTCTATGATCCTTCATATCTGGCAACGGCATAATACAAGAGTATCAAAGTTATTTCATAAAATTGTTTTTTTAACCAAATTAGTGATTAGCAGATTAGGGCATAAGCATCATTGCCTACTTATATTGGAGGCAAACTAATGGAGTTATTTGATAATTTTAAGATGCATAAAAGGACAGGGCAGTTTCTAAAATGCAAGGGGAGATGCCTATAGTTTTCTGAAGTCTCAAGAGAGGTGATTAAAATTCCCATGAATTTAAATAGATGATGAACTGTTAGGGAATATGACTACGAAATAGAGATGAAAATCATAATATAAATGAATAGAAATTTGAAAAAAAAAAAAAGAAAAGAGAAGAAAAAAAGTGATCAACCTGAAAAAGGATCACCAATATCGCAAGGATGATCCCAACAGCCATCGCACTGCTGTAGTAGAAGACTAAAGATTTGCTCAGAGAAGAGGCCAATGTCATGTTAATGATTCCCAAGACCAAAAATATAACGCGATATGAGAAAAATTCTGCAGATAAAATCAAAAAATAAGATAACTGAGTTGCCAAATGTCAGAAAACAAGGGAATAGTGCTCACTCATTAATCCATATGGACTTCACCTTCTGTGAGGGACACCTGAAGGATTTCTAAGGAAGAACCAACCATCCGTACATCTAAGATCTTGTCGTCAAAAGGTGACATGGAACGAACCCAAGAACCCTCAACAAGTTTCTCCCACTGCCCTTGAGGGCACATCCCTATCCCGAGAGAGAACTTCCTGCAAAGTATACATCACAGGATTAATGGGAAAAATAGTGACTTAGAAATTGCACCATATGGTTTGAAATGTACTCCCAAACATTCCTAATTTCTTAAGCTGTCATCCCTAAATGGACAGCTCTATTGTAAGAGAGCTTATAATTTTTCAAACACGACATTAGTATGATATTTTTCTTTCTCACAACATTAGGAAATGCTCACAGATGTTTGCAATTAACATAGGCGTAGTGTAACAACCCTCACTTTGACTTAGTCATAATTGCATACCTTCATGTATGATCCTGTTTTGGTATTAAGTTATTACAACTTTGTTTCGCCTTGTCTTGTTTTGCTTGCTTGATTAAGTTCCTTGTTTGATGTGTAGCCGAGGTCATCTTGAGACTAGTTCACTTTTGAACCCTTGTACTTAGAACCACTTGGCAGACCTCTATCTTCACTCCGGCATGTTAGCCGAGATGTTTGTGTTTGAGATCCTTGTTCTCGGGCAGGCATGACCTGGGCCGAGATGTGGCACACCCCGGCCAAGGTGTGGCACAGCTCAGTCAAGTGTCGTCCTCCCTAGCCGAGGTATTTGTTACCCTGTGCCGAAGTTCCGCCTTTGGCCGATGTTGTTGATGGCCGAGGTGTTCTCGCCATCTAGCTTGTCGTGGATGCTTTGTCTAGCTTGTTGTGGACGCTTTGTCAGAGACTTGTCTTGTCAATCAGTCACCTTTTGAGTTAAACCAACCCGGTGACGCCACGTGTCCGAGCTTGTCAGCCGGCAGACCTAATGCATCATTTTGTGTCTTTGTGTATCTTTTGTATCATTTTGTTACAAGTCTTGTTCTTGAAGAGAGAGAAACACTAGAGAGGAAGAAGTAGAGTTCTAGAGAGAGAAGTCGATCTTCCAAGCTTGATCCTTAGAGTTTGAACCGTTGGATTCGTGATCTGAGGTTAGAATCTTGATCTCCTCTTGTTGTTCTTGTTGAACATCTAGCTGCATTGTACGATTGAGTTTGTTTTGCATGCCATGCATCGATTTGAAGGTTCGGTTTTGAAAGAGAACATGGTGTTCTTGAGTTCTTGATAAAAAGCCTATTTTGATCCGAAAGTTTTGAACAAGAACCATGTCTTTGTGTTTGTTTTTGCATGACCTTCTTGAATGGGTACCTAGGTCCATGTTTTTAAAACTCTTAGCATGAAATCTCGGATTTTGTATAACCAAGTTATGATTTCAGCATGCATGTTCTTGTAGTTCTTGAGGACCCTGTTCTTCACTTTGAATGTGGCCCTTGGACCACACCTCGGCGAGGAGGTGTGGGACCTCGGCAAGACCTGGTTGGTACCCAGAGTATTTTCTTGAGATGAGAAGCTTGTTTTGAGAATGTATTTGCCATGTGTTTGTAGGACCTTGACCCTTGCTTTGAGCCTACACCTGAAGACCGAGGTGAGTGGTATTTCTAGTAAAGCTATGTTATAAAGCTTTTAATGAATCTCGCTTTGCTTTGTTTTGATGAAAGTATTTGTTAAGCATGAATGTCTAGCCTATTTCGATGTATCTTGTGTAAACCTTGTTTTGATGCTAACCTTGAAAAGTCCCTTGTGCTAGAGGACTCTAAACTTTCGTAGCACTAAGTGTAAAAAGGATACGGTCCTTTCTTGGAAAGAGTATTTGGTTAAAAAGGGCTACGGGCCTAAGTAACACAAGTCCCTTGTGCTAGAGGACTCTAAACTTTCGTAGCACTAAGTATAAAAAGGATACGGTCCTTTCTTGAAAAGAGTATTTGGTTAAAAAGGGCTACGGGCCTAAGTAACAAAAGTCCCTTGTGCTGGAGGACTATAAACTTTCGCAGTACCCTTGTTTAATCGATTACGGATCGCATACCTCTTGTTTTGCCACAGACGGTTTACCGCGTGGATATGTTTTGCTCGGAAAGCTTGCCTTGTATTTGCCGATGTCCGTAGACATCCCTTGGTTTACTTGTTTTGAAGAATGAATACGGTTCATCCCTTGATTCATAAGTTTTGACAGGAAATACTGTTTTGCCGATGTTAGTAAGCATCCTTGAGATTGTAAGACTTGTTAGATGAATACGGTTCATCCCTTGATTGGTACAACTTTGATGTGTTTGTTCAGGAAGAACCTCGGCTAAGGTTTGTATGGTTTTGACTCGTTTTGCCTTGACAGAATCTTGATGTAAACTTGAATGGTTTGATGAGTTTTGTTTTGAAGGACCTCGGCTATATTCATGCTAAAACCTTTATTATTAGTACCATTCACTGAGTTTCAAGACTCACCTTCTCTATATATATGTAGGTGATGAGCAGGACGGCGGCGACGCCTAGTTGTGTTTTGCAGAGCTTGTTTTGGATTCTTGTCATGTCGGCTTGGACTGTTTATGTCGGCCATTTTGTGTTTACCTCGGCAGAGTGTATTTATGTTGGCGAATCTTGAAGATCATGCTTCTTTGGCTTGTAACTGCTGTTTTGCACATGTCGGCTGTAGAAGCCTTTTGATCAAGATTGTAATATGTATTTTTGTTTGTCAGCAGTCATTGGTAAACTATGTCTTGTATGTCATCTCATTTGATTTATGCACAACTCTTCTGGACCACTTGTATTTGATTATCGCTTCCGCATTTGTAAGCCCCCTTATGTAAACTCTGTTTGTGTGTGGAACTTTGTAAGAGGCCTTTGGTAATCTTGGATTACTGGCCATCATGGCACCATCCTACTAGGGGCTGGTTGGGGTCGTGACACGTAGAGCATTAATAAATCTCATTGCAGACATAAAGGGAGTTGGAATCATTTCTGTTATCTCTCCACTTCTTTTTTTGTTTTTTTTTGGGTACATCCAAGAAACTCAGATATATAGTGGGTGTTTGGAAAGTGAGTTTTTATGTAGGTTTTTTTAGTTGTAGGATATTATTGGATAAAAAATTTTTAGCGTTTGGGAAGATAGTTGGGTTTTTTTGTGATTAGATGTGATGTTTGTGAGAAAAAAAGTGAAATAATTATGGGGTTGGATGTGATATTTTGTTTGGATGTGTTTTTTTTTTTTTATTTTACAAAAAGTTTGTCTTTTAGTAGAAAAAAAAAAAAAAAAAAAATCCCAAACCCAAATTCTCAAACACCACCATAGCCTACAATCTCTAGGGAGGGGGAGTTGTTGTCGGGGTTGAAGCCCCAACTTGATGAATGGGGTTTGAAGTGCCCAACCATAGGGCTACCCATTGTGCTAGTTATCTCGACATTTAGCACAAAAAATCTTCTTGTAACCGGGTTATAGTAAGTTAACAAATTATTGCTATATGCATGAAAAGAAGTAATTTCTTCAATGTGCTTCTTGCTAGAACATAGATAAACAGTCATAGATTTTCCACATTTGACCAATTAATGGACTCCAGTTGCAATCTCAACCTACTATGAGGCGCCCTTACTTGGGCTGGCAACAAAATCCCCATGTGGCACTTCCGTGGCACATTTTGCAATTGCCACATGGGTAGCATGTAATAGAAACTCATTAAAGTTGACATTCTAACTTGACTATCAGTGTAAGGGGTTGACTTTTACAACTGCAAAATGAGGGATCAATGTGTGATATGGGTTGCAAGGGCGCAAAGTATATTAAACCCATAAATAAATAAGTAAATCTAAGAAAGCATGTACAAAATCATCACAATCCTTAATGTCATTAGTACAATGTTTGTCTAGGAACAAGTTTCTCCAAAATACAACCATAACATTCACATTCATCAGGGACAGAAAATCACCTCTTAAAAGTTAAAACAGTGCAAAAGTAAACTCCTATTTGTCCCAGTTTAGTACTTAATGTAATTTCAGAATTATTAAAAAAAATATTATCTTGGGTAACACTCACCTATGGAAACAGACCTCAACATTCGGTAGACGGGCACTTGAACTTACAATAGAAACATTCACTTTTACTGAATGTGCAAACTTTCTAAGATTTTTAAGTCTTGACAAACCATGGATTAAAACTCTTTCACGTAGCACAATAGCACCATGCTTGGAACCAGGAGATTTTTCCACTGGCAACCTTGGAGATATCTGCAATGTGGTAGGCTGAGCAACATCTGCAAAACAGAGAAAGCAAGGCTAGAGAATTATTGAACAAGGAAATTTTTTAAACCGACTAGCGAAACTGGGATAACACACCTACATAACTTATTGAGGAGATAAATCATGCACAAACAGAACTAGAGATCAGTGAAATGCTATTATTGTGCAAACAACACACTCCATCACCGAGCAAGTAGAAAACCCAATGAAAATTAATATTCCTTCTTTTCTTTTCCTTTCATTTCCCCTAACCAATTCCAAACATCAAACAAAGAATTAAAAAATAGTGTTCTAAAAGAATTAGGATGTGTATTTTTCATGCAATTTTAACAAATATTAACAAGATATTGACACAATGTCTACATAAGTTGAAGAGACAATTAAGAATAGGTAATATAAAAGATATGTATACATATATAATAATTACAAAATCAAGTCTTAAATACAACATGGGATCTCTCACTTACAATCTCAAAGCACGTTTACAAACTAGTTACTAATCTTCCTAAGGTAGCTGTACGTCGTCCTCAAATGCTTCAGCTTTGCCTTTGATCGGTCTAGTAGTCTTCAATACCTGGCATGAAACGCCATGAGTTTTGAATACCTAGTAAACGCACACACACCCCGTCCCTTTTTCCCAATCCAATACACCATCATATTTATAGCAAGCAAGTAGTGAAGCATGATATTCAAGTCAATAACAGCAATTTCAATAATAGAGGAAAGGATCATCTCATTCAAATAGATAACAGGGTTATAATGTTAGTGGTTAGTATTCTAGAAATCCCCCAAAGAGATTTCATTCTCCCAACCACAAGAATTGGACACCAGACTATTCGAAACTCCCCCTTTTGCTGCTTTGTTGCAAAACTTACCTCGGATGCCTACCAACGGTTATATACCGCGTAGCGCCAACCGCAGGGCCTCAAAAGGGATAGCGTAAAGAAAAAGGTTCTATCACCCAAAATCCAACCTTATCCTTCCAAAAAAAAATTTATCATCTTGAATGTCCCATCCGGACCCAACCTTATCTCACCAATCAAACCATCGCAAAGAGTCCGAATACGTTCGTTCCATTCTAGGGTTTACGCGACAACCGCTTGCACAAGACTTAACCTTCAATTAGGGAGCACATCCCATCAATCCAAACATAACACATTATCATCTCTTCATTATTCAAGTGATCGCAAACCCAATACCATCCTTATTAAGTTTTCCGTTTGGATCAAGGTTTTAAGTCAAGTTAGAACAAACTCAACAAGATAGTAATATCCACATAAGCATGAGCATCATTAAAATGAAGAAGATAAGGAACATAACCATAACACATGAAATATCATACCAAGACATGATCATAAACTAATAAGCATATTCATGTACACAAGAGTATAAAACACCCATGCAAAACTAAATTTCCAGATTCAGTACCATTTAAAGATTAAAATCAAAAGGGCTATTTTAGATTTTTCCCAAACTTGGCCTTCCTATGGTTCGTAGAGAATTTAATCTAGTTTTTAGAACATGTTTTGGAAATGGAATAGCTTTTCTAGATTTTTAGTTATTTAAGAAATGCTCCAGCGCTGTCTAGATTCGTCGACCGTCAAAATTTGGATTTTCTTTCAAACCGCTCACTTTTTTTCAATGAAACCAATTTTCCTTGAACGCTAACTCCTTAAGGAAGATTTTGACATAAAATGGAAGTCTAGAAGATTTTTATTCATTTTTATAGAATTTTTGCAAGTTGGCTGTAAAATAGATTTTTCTGGCACAGTTCTTGAAATAAGAAAGTTAGTGAGGAAAGAGGTCAACTAGGGGAAATTTACCACTTTGTGATGAAAACATGATAAATAATATGTATTAAACTCAGAAATTTAAGGTGCAGGTGTGCCTTTGGAAAATTTGAGAGATTGATATAGAAAAAGGTAGTCTTATATCGATTACGAGAAATACAAGAAGGGTAGAATCAAGGCTCAACTCCTTTCATTTTGAACACAAAAATACCATCAAAACATATCTGAAATGAATGTTTAAAACTTCGTAGAGCATGTATTTGAAAGGAAAAATAAGAGAGAGTTGTGTTGTGGCTTACTTGATTGCCTTGTGAAATGTTTGCACAATTTTCTCCTATTTTCCTCTCCTCTACTACCAAAGTTCACTGTCTTCCTTTTCTTTCTTTCTCTCAACTGAATGTGTAGGTATGCAAGTGTATGAGATGTGTAACATGTGGAGGGTGGTGGTGTTTTTATAATAAAATTGGTGTAAAAGGTCCAAAATGCCCATTGGTTGGAATGGAATGGAATTGAGATGTATTTAGTTGGAATGTAATGGAATGAGGGATCATTAGGGAGCCTAATCATGTATTAAGGCATGATCTAGTTAAGGTTAGGGTTAGGGTTAAGTAGAACCAAGATAGTTACAAATACAAGACAACTTTCCTTGAATTATGGTACCAAGGTCAACTTTCCTTGAAAAGACGGTTACTTTTTGAAAATAGCTTCTATCCTCTATACCCAGCAATGGAAGATACTCTCGTGGATTTTTCTCTCACTCCAGAGTATAGCGACCCCGGTCTTTTCCCATTTGGTTGTTGTATCCGGACTTAGGTTTCGTGGATCCTATTGTTATATAATTGTTGTTGTCGTCCTTTAATTTCTTATTTTTGAGTTATGGGATGCAATGGGCAGGTTTGTTACAGATTGGTAGTGTTTGGAAGCAAAGGGTTGCTGCCCTGAATTTGGACCCTTCGCTCGAGCGAGCTCTTTGTTTTTGGTCCGTCGCTTGAGCCAGGGTTTCTTCGCTCGAGCGAGCGATTGCGTCTAGGTATAGACCTGAGAGCAGTGTTTCTTGGCTCGAGCGAGCTTTTCTTCGCTCGAGCGAGCTGGTTTGTTCTTCGCTCGAGCGAGTGTTCCTTCGCTCGAGCGTGCATCTGGTTACAGACCTGAGGGTTTGAGTTGTTGGCTCGAGCGAGCTTTTCTTCGCTCGAGCGAGGGTTTTCTGTGTCTGGTTGCTCGAGCGACCAAGTTTTCTCTCGAGCAAGCCTATTTTATTTAAATAGGCAGCAGCGGGTTTTAAAACACTTTTTCATCCTCTTTTTGATTTCAAAACCCTAGGTTCGACTTCTCTCTCCCTCTACACACCTTCTCTCTTAGGTTTGATCTACTTAGAGTGTGTTTCTACCCTAGATCCTTTATTAAAAAGATAGAGTGAGTCGAGGGCTTCATTTTAATCTGAACAATCTTGGATTTGGAGCACATTGGGTTTTCACCTTCTTCCCCATTTTGAGTTCTTCTCTTCGAGGTAGGGATTTCCTACTCCATATTATAGGTTTTGTCCTAAGTTTTGGTATTTTTGATATGTTGGTGTCATGTGGTAATTTTGGGAAATTAGGGTTTGTATTATAATTTGAAAAGGGGGTTTTTCATCTATTAAACAACATATGTTTATGTGTTAAATTGAGATAATTGAACCTTAGGGTTGATTTTGAGAAATGGGATAATTGTTGTAATAAAATTAATTTGTATAATTAATTTTTGAGAAAATTGTGGAATTAAGTCTAATTCATGAAATTGGGGAATTATGAGCTTAAATGGTGTAGTTGGATAATTTAATCACTCACCTGTGAGAATGTGATTTTATATTCGTTGATACATTTATTTCCTATTTAGAAATAACTATTTTTGGGCTATCGGTGGAGGATAGTCGTGATTGTTGTAGACATTGCATGTGGATTAGGGAAAACTGAAACTAATCACATTGGTTAAGTCATTGATTTTGACTGTTGAATTAATACAGAAAATACGTGTATTGATTGAGTATTGTATATGGCAAGTGTTTAATACATTGTATATGCATATTGTTGGGAGGAGATAGGGGATGTACTCCACGGTTTGGGAGGAGATAGGGGATGGACTCCTAAACCGGATATTGTTTGGGAGGAGATAGGGGATGGATTCCATTAGCACCACTAATATGTGTGCTTATTGATTTATGGAAGTGTTTTTACATGTTATTGATACATCACTAAAATGTGTATCAATTGGGAAGTATGGAAGTGAATTTTGGTTGAGGTTGATACAACACCAACATGTGTATCCATCATGATATAAGAAATGTTTAACTTGATTTGTTATCCCAATTGAATTGGAAATATTGTTAATAAGAGATGTGATCTCTGTTGAGTTATTTGGCCAGGTTATGAGCCATATTTGTATAAATGGAAAGTGAATAAATAATGGAAAGTGAAACGTGTTATGGACATTAGTGTCATGAAACTGCATGATGATGTAATTGATTATCCTGTGTTAACCATCTATCGAATGCTATTGCTTTATTCAATGCTTATATTTGGTTTAGTATATTTCTACTGGACTGTGGCTCACTCTATACGGGAACATCATTTTCAGGTTCAGGTGATATGCCACCTCCAAGGACTTAGCTTGGATGGATTTGGAGTTGAAGACTCTGTTTAGATTAGTTGTTTATTTTGTTTTATTTTGATGTTACATGTAAACTCAAGCCTATGGCTTAATGTGTAAATGAGTTAGTACTCATATTTTTGTGTCCAAGTGTTGGCTTGGAAAGATGTAAGCCCGTAGGGCATTTACTTTCGTTATTACATGTAATGTCTTTTAGTAAGATTACTCTGATGAATGAAATAATGTTTTGTTTTCTTATATCGATGCATGTTAATAGTATATATATTATGGGTTTAATTTTGAGGGCGTTACACAGAGGCTCTTCAGATCCCTTGTAATCCAGATATCCTAATCCTATCCTCTGACTAGGCTCATTTCGTGAAGGTAAATGATAGTTCTAGTTATATCAGAGTAATGATGGATATACGAAACATAATAGTTATACAAAATGATGTGTCAAAATGATATTTATTCATTTTAAATCAAAAGACTCATGAAAGTGACTTGTTATTTCAAAACTGCCATTGACACGCCATTCTAGTGGACTTTTTTATACATAAATTCTGTTTGCAAATCAGTTTTCTTTCTTATCTAGTTTAGAGCAGATTGGATTGTATGAATGAAATTTAACTCTTCATCTCCTATGTGGATAGGTGTTGTCAATTGGGGATAAAAATGACAGAGAAGAGCAAGCGAAGTGCATTTGTGTTAATCCGGGAAGACTGGCTAGGGGCGAAGGAGCAGGTTTCTTCGTGGAGCTTAACTACGGGGGAAGCCCTAATTCAACTAGTGCTTCAGTTATAATCATATAGACCTTAAACTACAGCGTGTAGTGATTCAACAAGTGCTTCAAAAAAGTAAACCCTAAACTTATAGAGCTTGCAGTTGCAGATGATATCAGTTTGTTTGGAAGCAAACTAGAGACCTATCATAGTGGACACCAAATTCTAATGGAGGAACTTAGCACCATGAAGATTGTTTAGGGAGTGGTGTCATGTAGTACTAGTTTCACATCACAATTAAGGTGATGTTACTAACATGATGTTCTATTAATGTATTATTATTGTCTTTTCAAGGTGGCAATGATTTTGCTCTTTACCAACCAAAAAAAGAAGGGAAAAGGAAAAGAAAAGAAAAGTCATTTTTGGTTGTGTTTTTGTTTTCTTTTGTTTTTGCTTTTCATGTTTTAAGAAATACAAGCAATGAAAAGTTTGACAATCATTTTTATTTTGCACGAAAATAATTGTTATTTTTTAAAAGGCAAATGCTAATGAATGTCTTTGTGGCAATTGTCTTGGAAATAGTTAAAAAATGTTTAAAAAATAATATTTTGAATTCAGCTAAGTAAAAAAAGTGTTTTGATTTCAATAAGCCTCTTATTTCTTGTGTCTCATTAACACTTGTTTAGAATTCTTTTTTCAAAAAATAGGTGTTTACAGAAAATAATAATAATAAATAAATAAATTCCTTTAAAGTAATTTTCAGGAATAGTTTGCCTAACAAATTTTTTTTGTTTTTGTTTTTGTTTTTTTTCTAAACTAATTATAAATAAAAACATGAAATCATAATCAAATTTGGCAGTTGTAATCTGGGTCATTATTGAGGCAGGGGTATTTTATTTTAATTTAATTGGTGGTTAAATTTGTGGTTAGTTTAGTTGCTCCACCATCTGCCTTCCAATCCAAAAATAGGGAATATGCTGAAGAATATGATTTGTATTACAAAGCTCTTATGAAAAAACATCTCTGTAAAAATTATCCTATCGTTTAAAAAATTTATATTAATTGTGTGCTTAATGAATAGTAAAAATTAAATGATTATATGACCTTAAAAATAAAAAATAATAATGAATAAATTATAAAAGATCATTGGATAGACATTAGACACATAAATATTCCTGATTTATTAGATAATTTCTACTACATAGTGGGTCTACCAATCGAATCCTCTCTACATATTCCAAAGCTGTCATCCTTTATACACAACCACTAGCCTTTTGTCAATTTTATTTTTTTAATAAATTGAATGCTTTTAACACTGTTATCTTTCTTTTCTTTTTCTTTTCCTTGTTTCTTTTTTTCACAATTAATTAGTGCCGTATCATTATTTATGATGAACATTAATTATTTTGAGTCATTTTGTCACGCCCTACTTTTTATTACTCGAAGTCATTACCAAGTTCCTTAACTTAATTCAATTTCGGAGATAACATGCGGAAATAAACTCAAATGTTCAATAAAAGTAATGAACAACAATTCTCTCATTCGAATGAAAATTAAATACAACATGAGCATTCTAAATAAATTTTCCTTAGGCTTACAACAATAAATCAAATGAAGGGTGTAACCCTTTTACACATATGGCATTCTGCCAACAACAAAGAGGCCCCATGGCCAACAATTAAGAAGATCCAAATCTTGTAGCACATCCTGCTAAATACCTGAAAAAGATTCAACAACGTGGGATGAACATATAGTCCAGTAGGGATCTTAACATGATCCTCAACAATAACAACATTACAGATAGCTATGATCATGCACACTCATTCTCATACTAGAATAATAATGTGACAGTTTATACAAAATATATATATATATATATATATATATAAACTTTTCTCGAAAACAACTATTTCATTCAACGCTATAAGCGATTCATCTTTCCTTTTTCCTTTTATTAGCCCCCGTTCACAATCTTTTATAACATTAACAACTACTTAGGAAAATAGATTCACTAAGCCCATTACTCTATCCCATTTCCCACACATACAACAGATGTGCCTTTTCAAAACATATTTCTAAAATGTTTGATTTTCTTTACACTTCCAAAAGATAAAAGGGCATTTCGGTTCAATCCCAAATCTATCATAACTATACATGCATACCTTTATAAAGGGAGATAACAACTCAACTACATGCATAAGATAAACCAATGAGGCAACTCGGCCCTCCAAAACCGTAATCAACACAATCCACAATGTTTCCAGATACACTGAAACAATAACAACAAAACTTTGCTCTACTAGCTATGTGCGCAATAAGCCAAAGATACACTTCTCACAACGAACTACCAGTTTACCAGGCGCTAGCTGGAAGGGTGTGTGTCATGACCCCATTACGTCCCTAGTAGAATGGTGCCATGATGGCCAGTAATTCGAGATTACCAAAGGCCACTTACAAGAATTCACACACAAATCAGAGTATACAGATGGGGCTAACAAGTGCGGAAGCAATAAATAAAAAGCTAAGTAGTCCATAAGAGCAGTGCATAAGTTGAATGAAATGTCATACCTCATTACATAGCTTTAATACAACAAAATGAAGTACAAAAATACATCTTGACCAAAAGGCTTCTCAGCCATCAAATACAAAATACAATGAAATAACTAAGAAGCATGATCTTCAAGATGTTGCAAAATATGAATCCAAAAACACATCGGCAAAACACATCTAGGCGTCGCCGCCGCCCTGCTCATCACCTACATAGATATAGAGAGGGTGAGCTTGGATACTCAGTGAATGGTATAAATAATAAAGGGGTTTGCATGACTGATATTCAAGATCTTTAATCAAAACAAGATACAGTATATCCAATATAGAATCAAGGGATGAACCGAGTCCATCTATCAAATCTTTCAAGCTCCAAGGAATGCTTACTAATATTAATACAGTACAAGTGATGACATTCCGGACAAACAAACCCACGCGGTAAAACCGTCGGTGGCAAGACAAGACAAGGCAAGACAAGGGAGATATCTCAAGCAATGGTGTCGTTGCATTATAGTCCCCGGACACTAAGGACTTGTGCTACAAATGCTTATAGTCCCCTAGCACATACGGACTTCCCGAGAATGTCATCAAAACAAGATATAGTATTTATTGCAAGTAAGAATAATCATTCATGCTTGTAAATAATTTCCGAACAGGGCAAAACAAGGTTTTATCAAAGCTTTATAACATATCTTTATTAAAATACCACTCACTTATTTCTTCAAACGTCGGGGTCAAGGCAAGTCCAAGTCCTACAAACACATGGCAGAAATCTGTTGAATGCCCTTCCAAATAAGTTTCACATGCATGCAGATGATCTCGGCATTCCTTAGATGCTAAGTCAAATCAAAATGAAACACTATTTTTCATCTCGGGGAAACATGCTGGGCAGCAACCAGGTCTTGGCTGAGGTCCCACACCTCCTCGCCGAGGTGAGGTCCTGTTGGCCACATTCAAGGAAAAATGAAGTCGGGAAAAATCTGGGTTTCCCTCTGCTCAAGAACATAAAGAACATGAACATGAAGAAAATGAATGCAAAGATCATAACTTATTATTATAAATTCTGAGATTTCATGCTATGAGTTTGAAAACATAGACCTGGGTACCCATACTAGAAGATCTTGGGGAAACAAACACAAAAGCATGGATTTTAATGTAAGCTTTCGGATCAAATCATGGCTTTTCCTCAAGAACACATGAATATCATATTCTCTTTCTAAAACCAACTTTAAATCAACGCATGACATGCAAAACAGATTCGATCATGCAATGCAGCTAGATGATCAATAAGAACAGCAAGAGTAGATTAAGATTCTAACCTCAACACTCGAATCTAACGGTTTGAACTCTAAGGATCAAGCTTGCTATCTACTCTCTCACTCTAAAACTCCTCCTTCTTCTTCTAGAGCTTCTCTCTCCTCAAGAACAAAAATATGATACAAAATGACACATCTCTCTCTCTGCCGGCTGACTTAACACTCAGCTCGGATGTAACAACCCTCACTTTGATTTAGTTGTACTTGCATACATTCATGTATGATCTTGTCTTGTTATACTGTTTTGCGAAGTTTTGCCTTGTCCTGTTTTGTTTGAGACTTGTCTCGTTTTGCTTAGGTGTTGCTTGAATGATTTTGTTTCTTGCTTGGTGTGTGGCTGAGGTCATCATGAGCTTAGTTCGTCTTTGGACCTTTGCACTGAGAACTGTTTTGGAACCCCGGTTGACCTCCACCTTCACCCCGGCATGTTGCCGAGATGTCACTCTTCGGGCCGATGTGTTTAGAGCCAAGGCCGAGATGTTTTGTACCGGTAGTCTTTGTCCTCGGGCAGGTACGGCCTAGGCCAAGGTGTGGCACAGCTTAGTCAAGTGTCATCCTCCCTCGCCGATGTTTTTGCTGACCTATTGCCGAAGCTTCGTCTTTGGCCGATGTCATTACTTGCCGACGTGTCTCGCTATCAAGCTTGTTGAATACGCTTTGTCAGGGATTTGTCTAATCAATCAGTCACTTTTTGAATTGATCCAACCCGGTAATGCCACGTGTCCGAGCTGAAGGTTTAGACAGCCGGCAGACTTAGAAACAAATCATTTTGAGCTCAAATCCTTGTTGTTAGAGAGAGAAGCTCTAGAAGTAGAAAGAAGGAGTTTTAGAGTGAGAAGTAGAGTTCCGAGCTTGATCTTTGAAGATCGAACCGTTGGATTTGAGTTTTGAGGTTAGATTCTTGCTCTACTTCGATTGCTCTTGTCGATCATCTAGCTGCATTGCATGATTGAATCTGTTTTGCATGTCATGCATTGATTTGAAGTTGGTTTTTGAAAGAGAAAATGATGTTTAAATGTTCTTGGAAGAAAACCTTGTTTTGATCCGAAAGCTTGAGGCAAGAATCATGTTTCTGTGTTTGTTCTTGCATGGTCTTCTTGTAAGGGTACCCAGGTCCATGTTTCGAACTCTTGGCATGAAATCTCAAATTTTATATGTAAACGAGTTATGATTTTGGCATGCATGTTTTGATGTTCTTGATGATTTTGTCAATTGCATTCTTCAGAGGGAAACCCAGGTTTTTCCCGATTTTGTTTTGTATGTGGCCATCAGGACCACATCTCGGCTAGGAGGTGTGGGACCTCGGCATGACCTGGATGGTACCCAGTGTGTTTCCACGAGATGGGAAACAGTGTTTTGATTTAGCATGTCTCGCTTTGTTATTGATTTGGACTCGGTGGAAGTGCCGAGGTCATTACTTGTATGAAGAGCTTGTTTTGAGAATGTGATTTGCCGTGTGATTTGTCAGGACTTTGATCTTGCTTTGAGCCTACACCTGAGAAGCTAGGTGAGTGGTGCTTTTAATAAAGCTATGTTAAACTGTTTTGATAAACCTTATCTTGATTTGTTTTGATGAAAGTATTTGTTAAGCATGAATGATTAGCCTAATTCGATGTATCAAGTGTAAGTTTTGTTTTGATGTTATCTTGAAAGTCCCTTGGCTGGAGGACTATAAACTTTCACGGCACTAAGTGTAAAAGTCCCTTAGCTGGAGGACTCTAAACTTTCGCAGCATTATGGATAAAAGGATACGGTCCTTCCTTGGAACACAAGTCCCTTGGCTGGAGGACTCTAAACTTTCGCAGCACCAATTGTCAAAAAGGGCTGCGGGCCTAAGTGACACCAGTCTCTTGAATTAAAAGGATACGGTCCTTTCTTGGAAAAGCCACAAGTCCCTTAGCTGGAGGACTCTAAACTTTCGCAGCACAATTTGTTAAAAAGAGCTATAGGCCTGAGTAACACAAGTCCCTTGGCTGGAGGACTATAAACTGTCGCAGTACCATTTTGTCTAAATTGATTTCGGATCGTACAGTCCTTTGTTTTGCCACTAATGGATCATTACACGGACTATTTGTTTGGAAGGCTTTTGGCTATGTTTTGCCGATGTCAGTGAACATCCCTGGAACTTGTAAGACTTGATAGATGAATACAGTTCGTCCCTTGATTTGGTAAAGCTTTGTTGTGTTTTACTTGAAAGGATCTCGACTAATATTTGTATGGTTTTGGCATGTTTTGTTTCGTAAAGACTTCGGCTATATTCATGCAAAACCTTTATTATTAGTACCATTCACTGAGTTTCCGTACTCACCCTCCCTATATATATGTAGGTGATGAGCAGGACGGCGGTGACGCCTAGATACGTTTGCAAACTTGTTTTGGATTCCTGATTTTACGTCGGCCTTGTTTTGCATTATTGTCGGCGATGCTGCTTTACACCGGCATTTTGTGTTTATGTCGGCTTTTGTACTTACGTCGGCCAATCTTGAAAATCATGCTTCTTGGCTCGTATTTCCTGTATTTTGTACATGTCGGCTTAGAAGCCTTTTGATCAAGATGTGATTTGTATTTTGTTATTTATGGACTGGTTGCAAGATCACATTGTATATGTCTTCTCATTTGATGTACGCACAGCTCTTATGGACCACTTGTATTTTGATTTAATTGCTTCCGCATTTGTAAGCCCCCTATGTGTACTCTGTTGTGTGTGGATTTTGATAAGTTGGCCTTCGGTAATCACAAATTACTGGCCATCACGGCACCATCCTACTAGGGGCGGGTTAGGGTCGTGACATCGGACACGTGGCAATGGTTGGTTGGTTCAACTCATAAAGGTGACTGATTGAAAGGACAAGACTATGACAAAGTGTGTTCAACAAGCTAGGCGACAAGGGAACTCCGGCGAGTAATGACATCGGCTAATAACAAGACTTCGGCAAGCAAGGGAACAATGACCTCGGCCAGAAAGGACAACACTTGGCCTAGCTGTGCCACACCTCGGTCTAGGTCGTACCAGTCTAGGGCAAGATCACTTGGGTTCAAGGGTAACATCTCGGCCCAGATAGTACACATCTCGGCCTTGGTGATGAACACCTCGGCCTAGATAATGATATCTCGGCCAATATGTCAGGGTGCGGGTGGAGGTCAACCCAAGAAATCCTAAGATGGTCCTAAGTGTAAGAGTATCAAAGGAGCGACCTAGGCTCAAGATGACCTCGGCTGAAACACACACACACCAATAAGGAACATAGCATTCAAGTAACACTTATGCAAGACAAGTTAAGATTTGAAATGCAAGCTTAACAGAGCAAAATCATATAAAATGCATATGAGTACGGTTAGGGCAGTGTGAGGGTCATTACAGAATAAGTACCAGACATGTATTTTGCCTCTAGAGTTTGAGCCAACTTTTCTACAGTGATGTAAGTAAAATAACTGTACCAAGAAGGAATTATAGTATCCATCAACAAAATTTCATTTGGAAACTTATATACTTATAGGTACGATATTCCCCTAAAATTTATTTGATAGGTATACTTAACTTATATGCTTCACCAAATCCTAATTTATTTTCTTAGCTTAGCTTAATCAAGGTTACCTTAAGTATTTTACTAATTGTCCCATTAGCTTTATTAACCAAGCTTTAGTCCTAACCAATCATGCTTACTACTTAATCCTTATTAGCCTAAATAAACTCTAGAGCTCTCTCTCTTGTTCTATATTCTTCTCTTTTGTTTTGTAGGAAATGTTGAGGTGTGTGTATGCATCACCAAGGATTAATTAGCTTAGTTAATCAATCTTAGTTATAATTAATCAAGTTTAGTCTCTAATTAATCAAGGTTTAACTTAATCCTACTTAGCTTAATTAATCATGATTAAAGTTCACTAATTCTACTTAATTAGCACTAATCCCGATTAGTAAAAACAATATAGCGGCAAAATGACAAGCACATTAGTCTAAAATATTTAAGCTCCTTGATTAGTGAATAGGGAAACTCAAAATTTACTAAATTCAACCTAGAAGTCCTTCCCTAACTCTCAATAAAAGACATAAGGATTTCCATGTTCAAAGCTCTACATTAGCATATACTTTCAAACTCATTCTCAAGTAATTATATTCTTTGGTTTGTCTTATCAAGGTGTGTTTCTCACTTTTAATTCTTAAGAAGTCTTAATTCAAGTAGACATATAACATAAGGCAGGGCTTAGGGTATTCAAGGATGAATAATAATATAGTTATATCATGTTACATTCTTTGGGGTGTCGCATTAAGTTTAAAACTTTCCTTCAATTCTACAATCTTCCTTTCAATCCCATCTTCTCTTTTTTTTGAGTGAGAGCTTTTGCTTCTTGGTTTTCCTTTTTTTCCTGATAGTATTGTTCATATACAATGCACTCTATTATAAATTACAATAGACGGTCACCATTTAAGGTGTAATTGTTCAACACATTTGAAAAACTTGGCTCAAATTCTTAGGCTGTTACATTATTCCCCTGCACATTTTTCATTTAACTGATGTGTGTGCTTGTGCTTTTTTGTTTGTAATTTAATAGTTATAATGTTATCATTTTAATTCTTCTATTTTATTTATTTATTTTTCTGTTTAAAAGTCATCACATATGCATCCCTCTTTTCTGAATTATTAGGCTCCAGTTTTGGTTGTGGCTTGTAACCGTGCTAATTATCTTGAAAGGGCTCTCAAATGTATTCTAAAGTATGCTTAATATTTGTGAACATTTTCTAGTGCTCCTGATTAATTTGCTCATATTTCAATAAATAAATTTAAGGGTAAATTAACAATATCTCCTTACAGTTTGCCTAATTACATATTAGCCTCTGTTTTTTATTTAATAATTACATCTTTTACTGTTGGTGAATGAGGGCTATTTCACAAGTACTTCCTACAAATTATCCATTTCTTCTCAACAACCAAATCAAATATAATGAGAAGCCAACACTAAAGTTGTTCAACAACTATAAAGAATCAACATTTGAGCACAAAAAAACATAAAAATGAATTCAATAACAAAAAAATTGAACATTATCACTAACCTGTATAGTAAAGAGCCTATCTTCAAACTGCATTTCTTTAGTCAAGAAATCAGCTCCGATTGTTGCCTTGTATTGATTGCTAAACTTCTTATTCACATATCTAAAAGCAAGTATTCAAGGCAAACAATACCAAATCCACAGAAATAAAAGTAAAAATATACTAAAAAAAACACCGTTAAATTCAACAATTAAACTAATAAACAATCCACGAAGGATACTGATTCATCAAAAAGGTCTTTTCGACCCTGCAATGCACAAAACAAACAAAACATATAATTAGATCGAGCTCCAATTAAAGAAGTGGAAGAAGAACTTGAAGAACTCTGATTGAATCTATACATCAAAAGATCAAAGGCATATATATACGTCTCAAAACCCTAGAATTGAAGATCGACAGGGAGAGAGGGAGGGGAGAGGAGCAGCGGAGAGGGAGAGAGGCACTGAAGAGAGGAGAGGGTGAAAGATATACCTGGGATAATGTTCCAATGGTGGATCGACGGAGGTACGACGGTGCGAGAGAGATCATAGAAGGAGGAAAGGCATGAGAGCGAGAGAGAGAAAGAGAATCAGAGAAATTGGAGCTTATTTAGCCAAAAACGGTGATGTTTTGCAAACCTACCCTTTTTTGTTTTTTTTTTTTTTTTTCCTGACTAACAGATTTGGTCGCCAAAGATAGAATTTTAACTTTTTCTCGACTAAAATTGTCACGCCCCAAGCTCTGTGACAACGCCGCACACTCATATAAGTGAGCATGCAAGGCTAAAAATCCAATCACATAACCCACAATGTAAAATACTCAAATTAAATCCTTAATTGTCATAATGCCAAAATCCATAAAAATAAATAGTTCTTATATGAAAAAGTCCACCAAGTCCACTAATTTAATCCACTAACAAAACAATAATCTAAGTACTTAAATCACAGTCCTACTCTCAGCACTTTCACATGTAAAAATCCCACGCAGCTCTACTCTTCAGAATCTGAAAAAAAAAAATAAGGGTAAGCTAGAAAGCCCAGTAAATAACCAACCATCACTGCTAGTTGGATCAAGTATACAAAAATAAATAAAGAAATCGATAACTAATAAATATAATTTTTCTACAGTTCAATAAATGAACAATTATTTGTAAGATGGTTTCAAAGCTAAAAGTAAACAATGTACAATACATTTTAAATAAAAAGCCAATGTGATAATTCAAAGTAATTCGTTGTTCAAATCGATGGTTCGATATTCAGATAGTTCAATGATTCGATTCACAAAACCCAAGTCTTAATGACTATGGTCACTTAGCCCGTGACAAGGCCCAGATCCACACATAGGCCGGTGGTAAAGCCCCAAAAGAAACTAGTTTCTGTGCCAATAAATAACCCCCATTGGCTAGGGTCCAAATCATAGTCAGACTAGAGTGATGTTCAAAATTCAAACAATACACAACTTTCAAATAAAATATTCGATATTTTCGGAATAAACATTTGGTACAATTTTCAGAATAGTTTTACAAAATATTCAAATAACTTTCATAATAATATTCGATGTTGTTTTATACTTGACCCATGTTTTATTTTAAGAGAACACGAAGGCTATAAATATATATTTATTATTTTAAACGATTCGATAGGAATAAAAATGAACCAACAGTGATAGAGGGTTACTTACTTCAAACGCTTAGAAATAACACTCCAATCACCAACTCCAAACACCCAACTGCACCACTTCAATCACATAAACCTAATAAATAGAACCTCAAATAAATTAATATTTTGATGTCTTTCACACATCAACAAGAACCCATTATATATATATATATATATGCACTTAAAATCCAAGAGACACCAAATCAATCCACCCAATTCAATAGCCAAACTCACCTTACCTAATATACAAAACCCAAAAGTCAAAACATACCCTGATCCATGATACAAAATTCCATTGTTTCTATTACCCACCCAAAGTTACACTTACACATTGCACCCAATTCTCAAAACCTAAGTAGGCACCTATAGATCTTCCAAATCCCTTTAATGCATTGATTGTTAAATTCCTCAACATAAACTTAATAATTAACAGTAAAGGCAGATTTTACCTTAACCAATGAGTGTCCCAAAATCACCAACGTGCTGCCTTCAATCCCTATTGTAGCCTCACTTGAACCTCTCTTCTCTTTTTCTTTTACCTTCTCAAACCCTAGCCGCCTATGGAGCAATTCACAGCCTCTGTTTTGTTTTTTTTCCAAGACTTAAAGCCACAATAAGTGGGCTTATTAACCTAATTTCTCAAAGTTACAAAATTACCCATCTAAGTAATAGGAAATATAATGCCATCTCATAACTAATTCTTTGATATTAATAAATGACCCATATAAATTAATTTAATTACTAATCTATCCAACAAAATAATCCTACACACAACTTGGGTTTTACAGAAAAATAGTTTCGTCGCCAATTAATTTAGTAACCCTTCAAAAATTCAAAATCCTCCCTCCAAAATTTTAATTAAAATTGCTGACTAAAACATTTAGTCAGTAAAAAATTTAGTTGTTCCAAAAAAAATTTTGGCGATCAAACTTTTGGTCGCCAAAAATAAAAAGAAAATTTTTATTTTTTATTCGGCGACTAAATAAGTTTAGTAGCCAAAACTAACTATACTACGACTAAAAAAAATTTAGTCGCCAATTATGACATTTTTAGCAACTAAAAATTTTTTTAGTCGCCAATAATCAATATACCCCGACTAAAAAAATTTAGTAGCTAAATCATGTATTTTTGCCGACTAATATAATTTTTGGTCACCAATTCCACAACTTTTGGCAACTAAATTTTTTTAGTAGCCAAATTTGGTCTCCAAAAGTGTAATTTCCTGTAGTGAAAGGGCGTTAAGGGGGCGAAAATGCAAATCAGCCCCCGAACCACCGTACGGATGTCACGGCCACCTTCCCCATGGCAAATAAGACCTGTGACAACAAACGGAATGTAATTAGCACGTGTAGGTTGGGAGTTAGAGCCAAAAACGCCTTGAACTTAACCGAAAAAGGGCGTTAAGGGGGCGAAAATGCGAAACAGCTTCTAAACTAGCGTACAGATGTCACAGCCACCTTCCCTATGGCAAATAGGACCTGTAACAATAGACGGAATGTAATTAGCACGTTTAGATTGGGAGTTAGAGCCGAAAACGCCTTAAACTTAACCGAAAAAGGGCGTTAAGGGGGCAAAAATGCGAATTAGCCCCCGAACCACCATACGGATGTCACGGTCACTTTCCCTGTGACAAATAGTATCTGTGACAATGGACAAAATGTAATTAGCATGTGTAGGTTGGGAGTTAAAGCCAGAAACACCTTAAGCTTAACCAAAAAAGGGCATTAAAGGAGCGAAAAAGCAAAACAGTCCCAGAACCAAAGTAGGGATCTCACGGACAACTTCCCCATGACATATAGGACTTGTGACAATAGACGGAATGTCATTAGCACACGTAATTTGGGAGTTAGAGCCAGGAATGACTTAAACTTATTCCAAAAAAAGGAGAGTTTGACATCCAATAAATGTTCAACATTTTCATTGTGAATGATGCCATTGTTTCATCATACACGGTGGTCATTTGGGTGGTAAACGTATTAAGAAAGCATGATATGGTTATAGAGATAACCCCGTAGATTACTCAATCATTTTACTTTGACTTGGAAAATGAGAATGAAGAAGAGTTAAAATAAATTTACCACCAAAACATTCTATTCATAAAAATTTATTTTATGAAAAGGTATACTCCTAGAAATGGTATTATTTGTAAATTGAAATCAAGTTTGGAATAAATCTTTCATGATACATACATATGATTGTATTTCGAAAAAAGATTTTTATAGATTGTTCTACCTTAAATGCATGTTATTACAACATTTTTCCTATGTCTGAATGAATTGATATTTTGTAATGGGTGCAATTGTTTTTTTATTTTTTGTAGATGGCTTTTGGCGTGAACTTGTGGATAGTCTACATTTTTGTTTATGAAGGACACTTGACGCTTTTGTATAATCCTGCTAACTATGTCTTCCTCTGCTTTTGTGAATATTAGCATTACTGATACATATAACTTTTGTAATCCAACTAATAGTTGCTGGTGTGGCATATAGATCACTTTTGTAATCCAACGATGGCAAGTTGTATCACGCCAAATGGCCATATGGCATGGTAGTAAATATATTTTTTGTATATGGCGGGTTGCATTTTTGTATGGAAATATAATTTTAGTTTGGACAATAGTTGGTTTGTATGGAATATATACATTTAAAGTTATTCATTTTTGGATGGTTGGAAGTAATATGGACTATGGCATGATTGATAATTTTACGTTGTGAAATGATGGATAGTATGTATATTGTTTTGTTTATATACGTATTATAGGTTGCATGGAATATAGACAGGTTGTGAATAAATTATAATTTTGCGATGAACCATAAGAGCATGTTTTTGGCGACTAAATTGTTAGTAGCTAAAAAAAATTCGGAAAATAGTTTTGGCTAGTAAAAGTTTAGTAGCCAAAAAAAACAATCAAACATATGGGAACTAAAATATGTCGTAGCTAAAAAAATAAGCTGAAGAAATAAAAAAAAACTTTTGGTGACTAAAACTTTCTCTAAACTATATATATTTAGCATCTCCTCATTTCTCTCTCTTTTGTTACACCAGTCCTCGCAAGGGATGCGTTCATCGAAGTTCTGTCTAAATCCTGCAGGAGACACGCCTTCCTCTTGCCGCCTGTTTGATGCTATCATGAGCCACTGTGTTCCTGTTATTGTGAGTGACAAAATTGAACTCCCCTACGAGGATGAAATCAACTACAAAGAGTTCTCTGTTTTTTTCTCTGTCAAGCAGGCGTTGGTTCTCGGTTACATGGTTACAAAGCTCCGGGAATTTCCTAAAGAGAGATGGCTCGACATGTGGAGGCGGCTCAAAAATGTCTCCCATCACTTTGAATTCCAGTATCCCCAGAAGAAGGAAGATGCTGTGAATATGCTATGGAGACAGGTAAAGCACAAGGTTCTCGTGGCCAAACTTGCTATACATAGAAGCCGGAGATTGAAAGTGCCAGACTGGTGGCGCCGAAGGAGATAGTTTGGAGGCTGCTTTTGCTGACATAGGTGTATCATTTTTTCATTTTTTTGAGCAGTGTATTGTAAGATTTTTTTTTATGTTTTTAAAAATAGGTAGAAAATAAATATAGGCAAGGCTTTTTGAATTACAGACACTACAACAAAAATAGTCTTTAGAGACGAAAACTAATGACGAAAATAAATTTTGTCACGAAATACGTACCTTTTAATGATGAAAATAATATTTCGTCTCCAAATGTACCATTTTTAGAGACAAAAATAAAATTTCGTCACCAATCTAAATATATAATAAAAAAATTAGGTGACGAAATTATTTTTCGTCATTATTTATATCTTTTTTGTCACCGAAGATTTTCCTGCTAATTTTTTCTGAGGGTGACAAAATTTTGAGACTTTTGGTGAGGAAAAAATTGGTCACCAATTATAAAATTATTAATGACGAATATATTTTTGTCACCAATAATTTTTAATATTTTAATATCATTTAGTGACAAAACTATTTTTGTGGCCAATATTTTTATCTTTAGTGAAGAAATGATTTGTCACCAATAAATAATTTAGTTGCTAAATATTTTAGAGGGAAATAAAAATATATTGGTTCCTATATAAGCATATACAGCAATCGATTCTTCTTCTCACACATTCAACCACCAAACCTCACCCTCCATCACCTCACCTCAACGCAGCGCTGACCACAACGTCGCTCGCCATCGCAACCACCGCTCGCCACCGCCACTGCCACCGTCACCGTCACATCCTCACAAGTACTCTCTCACTCTCGGCCTCTCTCTCTCTCTCTCTTTCACTCGCGGTCTGTATTCTCTCTGTTTCGAGAGAGAGGCGACGGGCGAAGGTGGCAGCAAAAACGTGGCGACGACGAAAGAAGTAGCAGCAGAGATGAGAGAGAAAGGAGAATAGAAGAGAGAAGCAGCAACGAAGATGAGAGTGCAGAGATAAGAGTGAAAGAGAGAGAGAGAGAGAGAGAGAGAGAGAGAGAGAGAATACGAGAGGGAAGCAACGACAGAGATGAGGCAAAGAGAATGAGAATAGGTGACACATATGGGATGGATGAGGGATTTTAGTCATCACAAAATAAGATTGTGAATCTCTCCCATTACTAAAAATAGGAAAAGAGCCTTAGACTAATTTTCTCTTAAAGTTATGCCCTATTAATATTTGTTTTGATAAAACGAGTCATTTATATGATGAAATAGAAATGAAGGAAACTAATAATCGAGAAACCAATGCGATTTAATGGTTCAAATAAATTCAATATCATTCAAGAACTAGTAATTCATATATTAATTTAATAATTTTATATATTTATATATATAATTTTGGCACCAAAGCAGACTCCAAATTTAAGATTGTATTCCTCAAGCCTTAAAAATTTGGTTTCGGCTAAAATGCATGAGCTAGGAAGGTTACAACCCTACCCTAGAGATAATCACCAAATAAAAATTATAAGTAGGTTTAGAAAAGATAAAGGCCCAAGATATGTTTTTAAAGATTTCGTGCCAAACATCAAAATAAGACCTTATTTTTAGTAATAAAAAATTATTTGAAATTTTTTGAGTGTGCCTTTCAAGCGATAGGAAAAATTGATTAGTGATTGAACCACCTCTATTAAAAAGTTAAAATGATTATATAGGTCAATTCAAGGGTAACCAAAGAGTATCCATTTTATGAATATCCTAACATGCAGTCTAGTAATAGTCACAAGAAATTCAACAAACAAAAGCAACGCATATATAAATTCACAGAGATCCTAAAAACCCTTAGAAACATTCATTAGTAAAAACAAACAAAATCTATATGTATATACAAAAATTTGATTCCATGATATAAAATCAGATATATACCATCCTTCAAGGCAACCTTTGGCGGCACCACCGCCGGACTGTTGGTTGGGACGGGGTTGGGCGTATTGCTGCTGAGGAGGGTAGCTCTGAGCCGGAGTGGGGTAGGCTTGTTGTGTCTGGTAGCCCGGTGGCGGATAAGCGTCCTTTGCTTCACCTTGACTAGTGTGACCTATATATATACATATAAATTTAATAAGCTAATTCATCAAACAAAACTAGGATTTATATATAAGCAAACTCCTAGAGTTTAGATGTTACCTTGTGGAGGAGGAACTCCGATGGGAGGCTGTTGTTGCTAATTGTAGTAACTCATCTCTCTCTCTCTCTCTCTTTCTCTCTCTTTCTGTGTTTAAAGGCGAGTTGTTCTCAGAAAACAATGCAGTTGGGGTTCAAGGAAAGAAGTCGAAGGTTTTTAAAGAGAGAGAGAGGGGATGAGGATGCGGCGGAAGCGAGATACGCAAGGAAGATTTCCAAGAACTTGTACTAACACTTTCCGGACTGCACGCTGTCATGGCTTCGGGTCGGGTCAGGTCGGGTTATACTATTGGGTTATTTTGTATAGGTTACAAATTTGGTGGAGTTATGTGTTGGTCCTACTAAGTAAACTTATTGTCCAATAGGTCTTATGATAGTTAATAGTGTTTTTCATCAAACACTATTAAAAAATGTCACTAATTGTTAATTTTCAACAATTGTTTGAAAATTTTATCATAAAAAATGTCACTAATTATAAGTTTTAACATAAGTTTTAAAAAATCATCACAAAAAAAGTTTACTAATTTTCAACTTTAGGTAATAGTTTAAGAAATTTGTCATGGAAAATATCACTAATTATAAGTTTTAGCGATAATTTATTAAAATCGTGATAATAAAAAAGTCACTAATTGTCAATTTTTAGCAACATCATGTAAAAAATCATCACAAAAAGTATTTTTAGTGACGATTGTACTAGAACTTATTTTCAATAAGACTTGATGAGAATTAAGTGTAACTATTAGAACTTATTGATAGTTTATCCCTCATGGGATAAATTACACTAACCTCTCCTGATATTTGATGAAATTACAATGAATTCCATAAGTTTGGCAAAATTATATTGACATATTTTAAAGTTTTAATTCATATAGTACTTGATCTTCTTTCTATCACAAATTCACTAGTCGTATAAATGAAAAAATGATGTTATCACCATTTTTTATATTTATATGTATATTTTATGCTGTATATCTTTGTATTTTCATGACATCCTCATTAGTTTTGATTTTTTTAATTTTATTAAAAGTAAGGTCATTTAAATTATGTCAAAATTATAAAACTTGTTATATTTTCTCTAGATATCATTGTATGTCAATGTAATTTATCCAATTTCATATTACTAATCACCTAAAATAAAGTTAAGCAGTCAAATATAAGTGATATTGTTAGACTCAAGGATGGCACTTGGTTATAATGATACTCGGTTTGGGAATATGTTATTTTAATTAATTATTTAATTTTTTGCAAAGAGATGTATAAAGAGTAAATAGAGTGATGTGATAAAGTGTTTTGTTTTATTGATTATTTCAGCATGTGATGGGCTATTTTAACTCATCACAAACGCCCAAATAATTGAAAATATATTATATATTTGTAATTTGATTTTATTTAACAAGTGGTTTGAATATATGCCAACTTATGATTCAAATTTTCTACTGTAAGGAATTGTATTTTGTTTACTTACCATTAAAATGAATTTTTACAAGCAATTGATGTATATCCTTCCATCCCTAGGGAAAAAGATGAGTTATTATTATTATTATTATTGGGACAATTAACCACAAATAAATACAATTTTTAATGATAATTTTAAATGCATTAATAATCATTTAATGCATTTGTCATTAAATATGCCTTCACAGGTAAGCAACACTAATTAAGATTGGTTTGGTAAGAGGAATTAAATAACATGAAATCACCCTAAGCCGCCAACCCCCCACACACGCGTGTGCGCGCGCGCACACACAAAAAAAATTAGGTTAAAATTTTTACAAATCAAATACAATTTTTTTTTTTTTGGGAACGAAACTAAAAAAAAAATGATATCTATTATAATTAAACATTGATGACATTTTTCCATCATTTTTTTTTTTTTTTTTGGGTTCAGTTTTCTATAATAAACAAATAATAGACTAAATATATTTGAATTAATTATTTTAATAATTTAATAGATTCAATCAATATGCTTTCATTGGTTTATGCCTTCACTAAATATGCCTTCACTGGTAAGCAACGCTAATCAAGATTTGTTTGGTAAGAAGAATTAAATGACATGAAATCACCCTAAACTCCAAAATTAATGCCATATGCACTAATTAGTGTACTAACTAGTACACCAATTGATAATTTGACATAATTTAAAATATTTTTGGTATTTGTAATTTGAATAATGAGTGAGGTCAATAATAATATCATAACTAGTATTGATACACTAGTTAGTACACTAATTGGTGTATGTAGCACCACTCAAACCCCAACCCCACACACACACAAAAAAAAACGAGTTAAAATTTTTACCAAATCACATACAAATTTACTTTTTTTTTTGGAAACAAAACTCAAAAAAAAAAAATGATAATATCTATAATAATTAAACATTGATGACACTCTTTCATCATTTCTCTTCTTTTTTTTTCCAGTTTTGTATAGTAAACAAATAAGAGACTAAATATGTTTGAATTAAATATTTTAATAACTTAATAGATTCAATCGATAATTTAGGAACTAAATAGATTTTGATTTATATATTTTAGGAATTGAGCAGATTCCATCGATAGTTTAAGGACTAAATAAATAATTTGACGATAATTTAAGAGAAAAACATGTAATAAACCCGCAAAACACCCAAGAGAAGAAGCATATAGTGTGCAATGCTTATTGGAGCTAACTCTACCATAAGACGCAAAATGGACATATTAGGCATTTTTGTTAGTAAATAGGCATTCTATTAGAAATGATAATTTGTCTATTTTTATGTTTAACACTTCATATGTAGTTAACGTCCAACACTAGGTAAAAAATGCCTTCCTGCCATTGTGTAATGCTTATTGGAGTCTTAATCCCATTAGAGCAACTCTACCATAATAGGCAAAATGGATATATTAAGTTGCACAAGCTTAGAAGCTGAACTTTGGGGGCTATACAAAGGTCTAACAATCATCATGCAAAAAAGGAATAGCCAACATAGAAATAGAGACAAATTCCCAGCTAGCAATGAAGCTAATTCAGGATGGAGCTGAAAGTTCATCTCCATACAGAGCACTGATTGAAGATGCAAATTTTATGCTGAGAAGATGCAACTGCAGCATTCAATATATTCCAAGCGAAGCAAACCAATGTGCAGATGCACTTGCCAACATTGGAGTCAACCAAACAGAGCACCTGGTTTTCTTAGATGACCCACCAAGCTCTATCTTTTCCTTTCTAATTGCAGACATGGCTTTTGCTAGCTTAAGGAGGGTCTGATTCCCCCTGTTTGCTTGTTTGTTTGTACTAAAACTCGAAACTTTGTTCTCATTTCATTTGAATCAAAAAAAAAAAAAAAAAAGACATATTAAGCATTTTTGCTAGTAAATGGACTTTCTATCGGAAGTGATAATTTGTGTGTTTTTATTTCAACACTTCATATGTGGTTAATGTCTAATGCTAAGTAAAAATGTCTCCTTGCCATTGTGTGTTGCTTGCTCCATCTCTATTTCTAATGTGTTCCAACCCATTAATCTTTGTTTATTTTATATATTTTATAAATGGAGATTGACAGTCTTATGTGATAAGAAATTTTTACAATGTCCCCTCAAGTTTTATCCAAAGTTACTCATTTAAAATAAAATAAAATAAATTGTTATTGTTGCGCAAATGTCATATCAAAGTGCTTACGTGACATGCTACTAAAAAGATAGAATGTTGTTAGAATAAATGCTAGATAAAGTGATTAGGCAAAATACAGAGTCTACCTATCTTACGTGCTTTAGAATCATGATGCAAAATTGATTAAACAACCGTTTGGTAGCATTTTATTGATTTATATAATTTACATAAATTATAAGTCCACTTTTATGACATTTATATTATAAAAAAGAAACAACAAAAAACAGAACAAAATGTTGTCTATGTGTATATAAAATTAATGCCACTTGTTTACCATAAAAAAAAAAATTAAAAAATAAAATTAAAGCCAATAAAATTGGGGTTATTATGTAATATGTAAATGATTTGGGTAACCTTCCCATTTCTTTTGATGACTAATTATTCCATTTGAAATTGAATGCAAAGCATAGTTTTAAGGTAAATGTTAACCAGTATGATTGAGACATTGTTGAGTATCGAAATTGAACTAAGAATTATCTTGAAAATAGGTGCAAAAGTTAAAAAATGCTTTAATTAAAATAAATAAATAAATATCAAATTCAACAAAGTTATTTTAAATTTAATAAAATATGTATAGTATTCTATTAAATTTTCCTTTTTTTTTCGCATTTTCTTTTGAATTCAATAAGAGGCTTGTCATTTTAATTGTACACTAGTGCAAATTAAACAACTCAAATAACCTGCATCAAACTACCTCTATAAACCATACCCGCATAGAGTTGTCCAATTAGCGAGAAAGAATGGAAATTCGGTGATCAAGAAAAATATTATTAGGAATAAAATTCACACGTCAACATTATTCAACTGTTCGATTTATTTAAAATTCTTTATGAAAAAAAGTAATACAATTTTAACTATTTAGAACCCATTTACCTTTTTAATTCTTAAATAGTTCAAATTCTTCAGTAATATGAAATTCCCATAAGCTGATGTGGCAATTTTTCGAAACTTTTCAAGCACCATAGCTTAATTACTTGTCAACACATATCAGCCACTATTAATTCTAGGTACCAAGAAAACTTGATCAGAATTTTACCACAAAAATAAAATGTATGGTTTAGATTTAAAATTAGTATTCTGCAAGTCATATACGAAATAAATCTTGTCTACATATTTCAAATCAGGGACAATAATAATGAATAATTTTTCTAGGTCCGTACAGCCAGCCACATGACACAAGTAGAAACCATACAATCCTAAAACCTCAATCAAATGGTTATCAATGTACTTTGTACATTACATATGCCTTCTAAAATAAATACAAGTTTTTAGGGGGTTAAATGACACTAATCATGTCCCTTGCCGGTGCTAACTATTTTACAACAATCCATCCATTCTCATTCCCACACATGATCTGGGTTGAGCAATATTTCAAAAGCTGATCTAGACCGTGAAAAACTGTTGAATTAGATAAAACCACGTTAAATGCTCAAAACCAAGGAATCCACTTGCAAGGCTGATCAGGAGTGTCTTTTTTAGGACTCAAGGTTATTCTTTCAGCATTAATAACAGCCCACTTGCTGAAATCAGGAGACGAAACAAGTTCCTCAAGTGCTTTCTTGGTGGAGTCCTTGGTGAATTTTTCCCATTCATCCTTCGAGAATTTTCTTCGTTCAGGGGTCTTATGGAAGCTAGAATAGTGAGTCTCTGAATCTGACAGTTGACTTGGTGGTGTCCTGATTAGGCCTGAGGGATTCATAGCAAATGTGAAAGTAAGCCAAACAAATTCTTGAACTCAGAAGACGAATCACAGACAAGAAGCGTACCTTGGATTGGACCATTGGAAGGAACCTTTGTGAAGTGTCTGGATCTTGGCTTCAGGAAGCCAGAGTTGTTGGGCTTCCAAATATTGTGTACATATTCATCATAAGAATCTTTCGAAGGCGATGAACCTGGAATCTGATATCTGTGACTGTGCTTGATTGTTCTGCGTAAATTCCTACACACAGTAATCCAAAAATTTCATCTTATCTCACAACCATGACAACCCTGTTGTAGAGATTAGTTCCGTTACTGCTCTTCTATGGACTCCGATACAGGTGTCTAGTAGGGGTGCAGGTGCAGTCTAGATGTCAGACCTATCAAACCTTAAATTTAGGGTATATGGACTCCAGTAAAAAATGCTCATATTTTTATATTTTTAATAATCTATTATTTGATATAAAATGGAATTATATGTAACATGTTGTGTCGAAAATGCCTTTTACTCTTTTTATAACAATTATACAATAATATATACATGTAATAGTGTCAAATACAAATATATAAAAAATGTCTTAATAGTATGAGACACATATCCAACTGTCAGGTGTCTGACACACATTTGATTTATTTTGAAGAATCTAGGTAAACCATAGCTCTCTCTTCTAGTTTAATGAAGCCTTTATTTAACCCCCCAAGTAATAACATTAATATATCTATAGTACTTTATTCAGGAGCTAGGAGCAAATTTGGTAATGGATGATTGGATGGGACAATTCCGCTCTGTCAGGGGAGACTTACTTGTACAAGTGACGGATAAATCTTGATCTGGTAATTCTCCTAACCACTACTCCACACAACAATGCCTCTGCTACCAGTAAAGGGTCCACGGAACTCTAGAAAGGAAAACAAACCTATCAAAATTGCAGTCTTTCATACAGAAAATGAGATTATCCAGGCCATTTGAAGGGGAACAAATAAAAGATGTTAATTCTGATGGATGAAACAAGACCAAACAAACTTCCAAAATTGGAAAAAAGACTCGTAAAAATTATGAGAGAGATGGAACCTGAAGAATCATAACAGAAGCAATAATCCGGATGGACCATGCAACAAATTTGGATACGCCTCTGTCAATCAATCCATCCTCTGTCAAGACAAGTTTGCGAACGACCCAGAAACCCAACCAAGCTCCTGCTAGGACAAGAAAAACCAACAGAAATATTGCCAGCTGCAATATACAAGCACTGCATCAGTTAGTACTAGAGTTCTTGGAATATAAATTACTTAATAAGTGCAGAAAATTGTCCATGATACCAGATATGCATAAAGCAGTAACAAGTAGTACAACCTTTTTTTGCGTGAATTAAAAAAAAAAAAGGAAAAATTTCGAAAGCTGGATAGAGAAAACAAAATATTTGAAGGAGGTAGGAAATCTAAAGGAATACTAAGTATTTAAATAAATACAGAAAATCTCCAAATTCTTTCGAGTTTTTAGGGTAGTGTTGCCCATATGTATAATTATAAATGATGGGTCCTTGTAAAATTCTAGAAATATTCATCCAGAATGTCAAGAAAATCAAGGTTTATATCTTATTTTTGGCATAAATAAAGCTATATCACAGCAAAATTAATATTCAACAATTTATGACACATATTTGTAGTATTGCAGAAGTTCAATTCTAAATAGTCAATAAAAGAAAATAGAAACACAAATAAAAACATTGGAGAATTATATTAAGCATGGTGAATTGCTCCCCAGAACCAAGGGTGACTTCCACATGATGACAGTAAAGAAGGCTGGTCAAGCATGTTGCAAAGAAAAGATATCTAATGTAGGCACTGTCAGGACATTTCTTTTATACGAAATAATATTTATTGAAGAAAAAGCATCAAGGAAATGCCACTCATATACAAAATAAAAGCACAAGGCAAAAGACCTATAGACTCCCTCGTGTATCAAAAAGGTCTACAAAATCTAATAATTGGTTGAAGTTGAAAGAGGGGCTACTTATTCCCAACTCCCAACCATTAAAAAATCTCATAAAAGAACTCTTAAGCCTATACAAAGGAACTTCAAAATCATAAAAGATCTATGTTCCCCCCAAATTATTCACATAATGCATAAAGGAATCAAACACCACAGCTTCAGCACACCCTCTATAAAGAGATCTTTGGCTTAATATGAGCGTGTGGGCGATGTGGTAATTTATAATAACCTTGGGAGTTCAGTCTTATGTAGAAACATCACTATGGTAATTTATAATTGCAGCAACCCCCAGTGATGTTTCTACATAAGACTGAACTCCCAAGGTTATTATAAATTACCACATCGCCCACACCCACTCCTCCTTTTAGTCAATGTTTGATTATCAGTACAAAAATTAATGGGTATCTAATTTCTTAATACAATGCAATGCTTTTACCCTTCATTGACTTTTTTACTACAAAATGACAATTACAACATCATTTTAAAACCTTGCTTACTTCGCCTAATCTCCTTTTTTGTTCTCTATGATCCTTCATATCTGACAATGGCATAATACAAGAGTATCAAAGTTATTTCATCAAATTGTTTTTTTAACCAAAATTAGTGATTAGCAGATTAGGGCATAAGCATCATTGCCTACTTATATTGGAGGCAAACTAATGGAGGTATTTGATAATTTTAAGATGCATAAAAGGACAGGGCAATTTCTAAAATGCAAGGGGAGATGCCTATAGTTTTCTGAAGTCTCAAGAGAGGTGATTAAAATTCCCATGAATTTAAATAGATGATGGACTGTTAGGGAATATGACTACGAAATAGAGATGAAAATCATAATATAAATGAATAGAAATTTGAAAAAAAGAAAAAAGAAAAGAGAAGAAAAAAAGTGATCAACCTGAAAAAGGATCACCAATATCACAAGGATGATCCCAACAGCCATCGCACTGCTGTAGTAGAAGACTAAAGATTTGCTCAGAGAAGAGGCCAATGTCATGTTAATGATTCCCAAGACCAAAAATATAACGCGATATGAGAAAAATTCTGCAGATAAAATCAAAAAATAAGATAACTGAGTTGCCAAATGTCAGAAAACAAGGGAATACTGTTCACTCATTAATCCATATGGACTTCACCTTCTGTGAGGGACACCTGAAGGATTTCTAAGGAAGAACCAACCATCCGTACATCTAAGAGCTTGTCGTCAAAAGGTGACATGGAACGAACCCAAGAACCCTCAACAAGTTTCTCCCACTGCCCTTGAGGGCACATCCCTATCCCGAGAGAGAACTTCCTGCAAAGTATACATCACAGGATTAATGGGAAAAATAGTGACTTAGAAATTGCACCATATGGTTTGAAATGTACTTCCAAACATTCCTAATTTCTTAAGCTGTCATTCCTAAATGGACAGCTTTATTGTAAGAGAGCTTATAATTTTTCAAACACGACATTAGTATGATATTTTTCTTTCTCACAACATTAGGGAATGCTTGCAGATGTTTGCAATTAACATAGGAGTAAAGCATTAATAAATCTCATTGCAGACATAAAGGGAGTTGGAATCATTTCTGTTATCTCTCCACTTCTTTTTTTGTTTTTTTTTGGGTACATCCAAGAACCTCAGATACATAGTGGGTGTTTGGAAAGTGAGTTTTTATGTAGGTTTTTTTAGTTGTAGGATATTATTGGATAAAAAAATTTTGGTGTTTGGGAAGATAGTTGGGTTTTTTTGTGATTGGATGTAATGTTAGTGAGAAAAAAAGTGAAATGATTATGGGGTTGGATGTGATATTTTGTTTGGACGTGTTTTTTTTGATTTTGCAAAAAGTTTGTCTTTTAGTAGAAAAAATCAAAAAAAAATCCCAAACCCAAGTTCTCAAACACCACCATAGCCTACAATCTCTGGAGACGGGGAGGTGTTGTCGGGGTTGAAGCCCCAACTTGATGAGTGGGGTTTGAAGTGCCCAACCATAGGGCTACCCATTGTGCTAGTTATCTCTACATTTAGCACAAAAAACCTTCTTGTAACCGGGTTACAGTAAATTAACAAATTATTGCTACATGCATGAAAAGAAGTAATTTCTTCAATGTGCTTCTTGCTAGAACATAGATAAACAGTCATAGATTTTCCACATTTGACCAATTAATGGACTCCAGTTGCAATCTCAACCTACTATGAGGCGCCCTTACTTGGGCTGGCAACAAAATCCCCATGTGGCACTTCCGTGGCACATTTTGCAATTGCCACATGGGTAGCATGTAATAGAAACTCATTAAAGTTGACATTCTAACTTGACTATCAGTGTAAGGGGTTGACTTTTACAACTGCAAAATGAGGGATCAATGTGTGATATGGGTTGCAAGGGCGCAAAGTATATTAAACCCATAAATAAATAAGTAAATCTAAGAAAGCATGTACAAAATCATCACAATCCTTAATGTCATTAGTACAATGTTTGTCTAGGAACAAGTTTCTCCAAAATACAACCATAACATTCACATTCATCAGGGACAGAAAATCACCTCTTAAAAGTTAAAACAGTGCAAAAGTAAACTCCTATTTGTCCCAGTTTAGTACTTAATGTAATTTCAGAATTATTAAAAAAAATATTATCTTGGGTAACACTCACCTATGGAAACAGACCTCAACATTCGGTAGACGGGCACTTGAACTTACAATAGAAACATTCACTTTTACTGAATGTGCAAACTTTCTAAGATTTTTAAGTCTTGACAAACCATGGTGAAAAATCTAGAAACCTCCTAGATGTTGATTTGTGATTATGTATCAATTTTAAGCAGAATATAAAAATCCCAATCAAACAATCAAGAGAACGAGACACAAAGATTTTACGTGGAAAAACCACAATTGGACACCTTCCAATTGTGATCAAAAAACCACGGGCCACAGCCACCAGAACAATCCACTAAGAAGATATAAAGGAATTACACAGGTATCACTCTCAATTATCTAGCGAATTCACAACGCCTAATTGAACCAACCTCTATGTGCCTCTTCCAACCCCATCTTCACCACGGAATTGTCTTTCTGATGAGCCACTCCGGATTCCACCACCGAAGCTTCAGACCGAATTCTTCAGAATCCACAACTGAAGAATTTCCTCTCTCTTTTGTGAAACAAACACAAACCTTTGATGTAGACTTTTTAGATCATGAGTTGAATACTCAATAAGACATCAAAGAAAAAAATAAAATATCCCCAGATATAAACCTTTAAGAACCAAAAAGAAGATCTGGAAGACTTCAATCAACTACTTAGTTTTGGGAGAAAACCAAGTATTTATAGAGAACCAAAAGTAATCCAAGATTGGGAAGAAATCAAACTCCTTGAGAAACCCGGATTCCGAGGCTCGCTCGAGCGAAGCTTTCCTGGCTCGAGCGAGGAGAGCAATTTTCATGATTTCTACTAGTCCCTTCGCTCGAGCGACGGATCCTTGGCTCGAGCGACCAATCACTTTCTTCAGGTTTTTGTATGGACGCAATCCTTGGCTCGAGCGAGCATTCCTTGGCTCGAGCGAGCAAGCCTTAGCTCGAGCGAGCACTCCTTGGCTCGAGCGAGAAACGGCTGACATGCAATTTTGAATGCAAATTTGAATTTTGCTTCGGCCGCGGCGAAGTGGCAATCTTGAAAGCATTAACATCACAAACTTCTCTGCATGGCTCGATTCGGGTTTGGATTTGCATCTAATAAACTCATAGCCTCACTGAAATAAAAGTGCGAATAAAATTACAACTCAAAGGAGTTTTGTCAAACGGGGTTGCCAACAATAAAAACCTAACACATGGATTAAAACTCTTTCACGTAGCACAATAGCACCATGCTTGGAACCAGGAGATTTTTCCACTGGCAACCTTGGAGATATCTGCAATGTGGTAGGCTGAGCAACATCTGCAAAACAGAGAAGGCAAGGCTAGAGAATTATTGAACAAGGAAATTTTTTAAACCAACTAGCGAAACTGGGATAACACACCTACATAACTTATTGAGGAGATAAATCATGCACAAACAGAACTAGAGATCAGTGAAATGCTATTATTGTGCAAACAACACACTCCATCACTGAGCAAGTAGAAAACCCAATGAAAATTAATATTCCTTCTTTTCTTTTCCTTTCATTTCCCCTAACCAATTCCAAACATCAAACAAAGTATTAAAAAATAGTGTTCTAAAAGAATTAGGATGTGTATTTTTCATGCAATTTTCCTTTGCGTCAATTATCATGAATTTTGGGGTGACTTGTTTTGGTTACGTTTTCATTTTTGGCAATTTTGCATTGATACTTTAAAAATGCAATTCGATCTATCACGGTGTAAAAATGCATTAAAACCACCTATATAATATTCCAATTCACAATGGATGGTAGTACAAGAGCAAATTACTGAATTGACAAGACACTTTGCTTGGTAAATTTTGATACCACAAAAGTTGGTAATGAGAAAATTTTCACACCACACCATCATAGTTTATCCGAGTTCCAATCTCCTAGCTATTAAGACTTGGATCAGGCTGACTCCCAAGAATACAAAGCAGAACATAGGAGAAAACTTGATTTTTTGTTCTACATAGGCGTTATTTTCCATTAATTTTCCCACCTATTCTCCACACACTGCCACTTAACCAGCCAGAATCACCACTTTATCGGGTCAAAACATGTATCAAAAGAACATAACCCAAACTTCAAACCTGAAACCCAATAACTATATCCGTACAGTACCAAATAAATAATACCATCAAACTGATACTATATATGAAGCAAACAAATTTCTCTAGCTCTCCTTCTCCAAATTCCTAGAAAGAAAGCAAACAAATGTCATTAGCCCTACTTCCGGTTCCCAGAAGCAAACATTCGTTTGAGGCTGAGTTAGGTGACTGTTTGTAGATTTCTTAATTACCAAGTAATGAATAAATTAAGACTCAAGACTCAAATTTTCCTCCGTTTTCCCACGTTTTTTCTCAATGACCAAACAAAGCACACATCCTGAAATCAGGCATACAATTCAAACAAGCCCTAGATTTCACGATTAACAAAATTGGAGAGAGAGAGAGAGAGAGAGAGAGAGATTTCACCTAGAGAGAGTTCATTCGCGGAGACAACGGAGGATGAAAGAGAAATTGAACCTACGATGAAGAACAGCCAGAGAACTGAAGTGATTCCCATATTGTTTCTTTTCTGCGAAATTCGAGCCAGTGAGGGAATTTGGAGAGGGGAGAGAGCGCGAGAGAGATTTGAAAATACGGCAACCCTATTATGAGAGTATTTCTGCCATTTTGAATAAAGGACTGGTGCATTTATTGAGCCCACAAAATGATCCAAGCCCAACTCAACAAGAAGAAAAAAATGATATGGCCCAACGCATTTGAAAGAAAATTTAAGGGCAAATTATATATACCCCTTGAGGTTTAGTAAAATTATAGATATCCTTCTCAAGTTTGAGAAATTACAAATTCTCTCCTAAAGGTACTATTTGTATAACAAATTAGGAGGCAAATTGTTATGAAAATATAAACTTCATGGGGCAATTTGTTATGAAAATATAAACCTCAGGGGTATCTGTAATTTCTGAAATCTCATGGAGGTATCTGTAATTTAGCTAAACCTCGAGGGAGGATATGTAATTTGCCCAAAATTTAATTCATATTAAGGTTTGAGTGGGCTGGTTTTAGGCTTGTTTCTAAAATTGGCTGGGCTTAAAATTGGTGTTGAGACTAGCCCAACCAGGCTCGATTATTTTAGTTTCATTTTTGTTTGAATTTGTTTGGCATCGACTTTTTAGCTAAAAAAGCATAAAAGAGATTGTGCCTGTTTGGCAGAGCTTAATTACAGCTTATTTCAGCTTTCAGCTTAAGTTAAGCTATTTTGATGTGTTTGGTTTAGCTTATAGCTTATAGCTTATAGCTTTTTGGAAGTTAAAAATCAGCTTATTCTTTGAGTGGGGCAGGAGATGCCTTAAGAATAAGCTGGAAATCAGCTTAAGCTGAAAGTTATAAGCTATAAACTGTTTAGGCATAAGCTATAAGTACTTTCCCACAGCTCTACCAAACAGGGCCATTGGCAAGCTGGTGAAAAGTCGAATTTTTTTGTTTTTTGAATTTTTTTGGTCACATCATCTCTTTACTTTTATACGTTTTTTCAAAAAAAAATTAAAAGTTAGCTTTTAACCTACTTACCAAAAATAAGCCAATAAGAAAAAAATTCATATCTAATAGGTTGTTTGGGATGTTCTAAGGGGTTTTTTGGTTTTTGAGTTTTGCTAAAAAATCACAAAAGGACAAAAAAAAAATATACCATTCCAAAGCTAAAAAGCCAAAAAAGTTAATCAAGAATGCCAAACGAACAAAAAAGTCTTAGGTTAAAAAAGTCAAAATACCAACTAAAAAAGTCATTGCCAAACGAAGGCTAAATAAGTGCACTTTTTGACTTTTTATGAAATATGGGTTGAGTATAGGTTAGGTTTGAAATGATGTGATAGAAAGGTGATATAACTTAAATAAGATCAATTTACTTTTTTGAAAGGCCAATTGTAAATAGTCAAAACCCATTTTGAAAGGCCAATTGTGAATAGTTAAAATCCATTTAGTTTTTTGAAAGGCCTATTGTTTCAAACTGCTAAATTTTCTGGACAAGAGAAAAAAAATGCATAAAAAGATTTTTGAATCGGTCTTAACTAATTTGGCCAAAACGGGTATAAAATTCGGATTGAAGTTTAAATCTGATTTTTTTGCTAAGAAATTCATAAAATAGCACATTATAATTTTCATCATTGGATGTTCAGAAGAAAGCGTCCAAGTTTTAGGGCTGGTCAAAATGGGATGTCTACACAGCCAAAAATGAATTATCGAATGAGAGGAATAATTTGAAAGCGCTTTTTTTTTTTTCTTTTGTTTTTTTGCACAACTACCCAGCTGATTTCTGTAGGTGGATTGAAAGTCAAAAACCAAAAAGAAATTACTTAAATCTTAAAAAAAAAAAAACAAAACCCTTACTATTGAAGCCATGTTATGTTATGTCTAGCTTCCCAGTTAATTCCTCCATGTAGATCTAAGCCTGAAAAACTTTAAAATTAAAAACAAATAATTAAATTTGGCAAAAATAGAACCAAAAAAGTGAAACCTTAAATTTATACCATTGTAGGAAGCAAAATTTTGGGAGGTGGACATTGTATCAAGCAAAACTAACATTGTCTTTAATCTCTTTATCAAATATAGTTCACAAACACTTTGTTTTGTATATAAACATATATAAATAAAATAATAATAAAAAAGTCCAAAAATTATTTAATAACAATAGAGCTGTGGAGATGCAATAAAAGAAACAAAAAGTTGGGACTGACAATAGCTTATAAAAGGAATAGGCAATTGTATATTTTTTTTTTTTTTCAAATTTTTAGTTGTGTTGTATAATCTTTCAATTGGCAGTTATGAGGTATATTGAAAGTAAAATGAGCAAAATATATTGCGTTGAAGGAAATGAATAATCAACAAACAAATGGAACCATTGCCAAAGAAGGTGAACACTTTTACAATTATTAAACCAAAATATATTGCACTGAAGGAGATGAATAATCAACAAACAAATGGAACCATTGCTGTGACGCCCCAAAAATAGGGAACATCAGAGAATATGTTAACAATTAAATACAAGGTTTATCTAAGGTTACAAGAGTAGAAAATGTCACTAATGAGTCTTTTGGATAACAACCAAGCAAGATCCTAGGAAGATTGGAGGAGTCAATATAGCCTCCCTTCAAAGTCCAACCACCTTAGATAGCAAAGCTACCCCTTTGACAGATCTTAACAAGATATTGACACAATGTCTACATAAGTCGACGAGACAATTAAGAATAGGTAATATAAAAGATATGTATACATATATAATAATTACAAAATCAAGTCTTAAATACAATATGGGATCTCTCACTTAAAATCTCAAAGCACGTTTACAAACTAGTTACTAATCTTCCTAAGGTAGCCGTACATCGTCCTCAAATGCTTCAGCTTTGTCTTTGATCGGTCTAATAGTCTTCAATACCTGGCATGAAACGCCATGAGTTTTGAATACCTAGTAAACGAAACGCACACACACCCCGTCCCTTTTTCCTAATCCAATACACCATCATATTTATAGCAAACAAGTAGTGAAGCATGATATTCAAGTCAATAACAGCAATTTCAATAATAGAGGAAAGGAACATCTCATTCAAATAGATAACATGGTTATAATGTTAGTGGTTAGTATTCTAGAAATCCCCCAAAGAGATTTCATTCTCCCAACCACAAGAATTGGACACCAGACTATTCGAAACTCCCCCTTTTGCTGCTTTGTTGCAAAACTTACCTCGGATGCCTACCAACGGTTATATACCGCGTAACGCCAACCGCAGGGCCTCAAAAGGGATAACATAAAGAAAAAGGTTCTATCACCCAAAATCCAACCTTATCCTTCCAAAAAGAATTTATCATCTTGAATGTCCCATCCGGACCCAACCTTATCTCACCAATCAAACCATCGCAAAGAGTCCGAATACGTCCGTTCCATTCTAGGGTTTACACGACAACCGCTTGCATAAGACTTAACCTTCAATTAGGGAGCACATCCCATCAATCCAAACATAACACATTATCATCTCTTCATTATTCAAGTGATCGCAAACCCAATACCATCCTAATTAAGTTTTCCGTTTGGATCAATGTTTTAAGTCAAGTTAGAACAAACTCAACAAGATAATAATATCCACATAAGCATGAGCATCATTAAAATGAAGAAGATAAGGAACATAACCATAACATATGAAATATCATACCAAGACATGATCATAAACTAATAAGCATATTCATGTACACAAGAGCATAAAACACCCATGCAAAACTAAATTTCCAGATTCAGTACCATTTAAAGATTAAAATCAAAAGGGCTATTTCAGATTTTTTCCAAACTTGGCCTTCCTATGGTTCGTAAAGAATTTAATCTAGTTTTTAGAACATGTTTCGGAAATGGAATAGCTTTTCTAGATTTTTAGTTATTTAAGAAATGCTCCAGCGCTGTCTAGATTCGTCGACCGCCGAAAATTGGATTTTCTTTCAAACCGCTCACTTTTTTTCAATGAAACCAATTTTCCTTGAACGCTAACTCCTTAAGGAAGATTTTGACATAAAATGGAAGTCTAGAAGATTTTTATTCATTTTTATAGAATTTTCGCAAGTTGGCTGTAAAATAGAATAGTTCTTGAAATAAGAAAGTTAGTGAGGAAAGAGGTCAACTAGGGGAAATTTACCACTTTGTGATGAAAACATGATAAATAATATGTATTAAACTCAGAAATTTAAGGTGCAGGTGTGCCTTTGGAAAATTTGAGATATTGATATAGAAAAAGGTAGTCTTATATCGATTACGAGAAATACAAGAAGGGTAGAATCAAGGCTCAACTTCTTTCATTTTGAACACAAAAATACCATCAAAACATATCTGAAATGAATGTTTAAAACTTCAAAGAGCATGTATTTGAGAGGAAAAATAAGAGAGAGTTGTGTTGTGGCTTACTTGATTGCCTAGTGAAATGTTTGCACAATTTTCTCCTATTTTCCTCTCCTCCACTACCAAAGTTCACTGTCTTCCTCTTCTTTCTTTCTCTCAACTGAATGTGTAGGTATGCGAGTGTATGAGATGTGTAACATGTGGAGGGTGGTGGTGTTTTTATAATAAAATTGGTGTAAAAGGTCCAAAATGCCCATTGGTTGGAATGGAATGGAATTGAGATGTATTTAGTTGGAATGTAATGGAATGAGGGATCATTAGGGAGCCTAATCATGTATTAAGGCATGATCTAGTTAGGGTTAGGGTTAGGGTTAGGGTTAAGTAGAACCAAGATAGTTACAAATACAAGACAACTTTCCTTGAATTATGGTACCAAGGTCAACTTTCCTTGAAAAGACGGTTACTTTTTGAAAACAGCTTCTATCCTCTATACCCACCAATGGAAGATACTCCCGTGGATTTTTCTCTCACTCCAGAGGCTCTTCATATCCCTTGTAATCCAGATATCCTAATCCTATCCTCTGACTTGGCTCATTTCGTGAAGGTAAATGATAGTTCTAGTTATATCAGAGTAATGATGGATATACGAAACATAATAGTTGTACAGAATGATGTGTCAAAATGATATTTATTCATTTCAAATCAAAAGACTCATGAAAATGACTTGTTATTTCAAAACTGCCATTGACACGCCATTCTAGTGGACTTTTTTGTACATAAATTCTGTTTGCAAACCAATTTTCTTTCTTATCTAGTTTAGAGCAGATTGGATTGTATGAATGAAATTAAACTCTTCATCTCCATTTATCCGTCATCACCAAGATTGTCTCGGTTTGGGAACTTAAGTACGAGAGGGGAAGGTCATGAATGCATTTGAGCACCCCCCGCTCGCCCGATTGAAGATCGGCCGTTACTAATCATGATACAATTCTTATTTACATTATATGCTCTTTTTCTGATTATTAGGCTAACTTTACTATGTGATGTATACAAGTATAGACTAATTTTGCAAATATTGAAATACTTGATTCATGTTTGTTTTGAAAAACAAAAGTGCTTTGAATATGTACCACTTAAAAAAGTGATCGCATATGAACATTATTCAAATTATTCCAATTTAAGCAAATAGCCTTTATCCACAAGCATTCAAGCAGTTTATCAATTAAGCATTTAGCCTCATAGCAATCATGATAGACATAGCAACAATCACATTTATGTAACGTGCTAAAGCATAAAAACTTACCTCGTACTCCAAGCCAAAAAAGAAACTAGTTAGAAAAATGCATGATCCTAACTATGCAATATGACTAATGCAACACATACAATATGCAATTAAATAGGCTCGGCTATTAATATGGCATATGAATCAATTTGATAGTATGCAGTTTAACATGTATTCGAAGAAGTATGTAAACAAGCCATTTAAAATGATGAACCGAGCCCCGATGCATGCAAGACAAGTGGATGCAAACATGAATAATGTTAAATAAAACATGATGTCCCTAATCTAACCATCATAAGTGATTAAATAAAAGGGAGAAAGACGTGGGGTTGGAAGATATACACATTATTACAAAATTGTGCCCTCACATAGGAGGGTTCGAATGTTTGAGTGTCCAAATTAACTATTATTACAAATCCAAATGAATAAACAATTAAAAGAGCTGTCTAATTTATTATAACAACACAACATATGCAATGCTCGCGTAATGCTCATCAGAAGCCACTCTATCTGCCTTGCCTTGTTGGGAACTATTCTGTTTCACCCTCAGTCACTATTGCAGTCACTACTGCTAACCAAAAGTGTACGGTTTGCCATATATTGGGGTCTGGCTGACTCGCAATCAATTTGAGCTCAAATAAATCCGACAATGTTTATTCGTGCCTGAGGTGAAAACAGTGCAGACAGGGTGTTCCGAATTCTGTTTGTCCCTTTTACATTTCTCTCTCATTGGAAAGCCTCGAGAGAAGGGTGGAATTGTTTCTAAAATCATTAATGAACAAGTTGATTGCTTGATGATTTCGAGTACAATTTGGACAAAATTAATAAATGAATGGAACCACCCCTCCTTCCTATCATAGATTCAAGTCAAAGAGGGAGGTGGAGACGCTTCAAAGTTTATCTAAAACATCATCATGAATTGATGTTTAGGCAAGCCTTGACACAATAGACTCGGCATAACATCCGGCCGAATCCAAGCAATATACTTTATTTTCTTTATATGGGTTGATTCATTTTAGCAATTTTTGTTAGTCATTTCCATTCTTTAATTCATTAAGTCCAAGGTGACGATTATGTCCACTAAATGAGAAATGCGCCAAATAGGAAGTAATTCTTAATATGAAAGAGAGATTATACCGTTGGCGATGAACCTCCGTATAGATTAATGAACCTCTGTAGAGATTAAGCCATTAAGCATAGATCTCTAGCTCATATTTTGAATAACCATCAAGCATGTGGAATCACTCTCAATTTAAAGAAATGGATGATATGTGACGCTTCAAGATTTGTCTAAAATATCATGAATTGGTGTTTAGATAAGCCTTGACACAATAAACTTGGCATCACGTCCGGTCAAGCCCAAGCAATATGACTCATTTTCTTATATATGTTGATTGCTTTTAAATCAATTTTCTTAGTCATTTCTATTTTTCAGTCCATTTGTCCGAAGTGATTATTAAGTCCTCTAAAAGGAGAAAAGTGTCAAACGAGAAGTTGTTCTTGGCATGAGAGAGATGTAATGCCTTGGTAATGAACCTTCGAAGAGATTAAACCATTTAACACGGAAGGTCTCTTTCTCATGCTAAAAACAACATATATGGGACTTCAATTCACCATTTTCAATTAGATTACAACAATATGCAATATAACAATAAATCAAAGCAAAAGAGCAAAATAAGTAAGAAATGCAAGAAAATGAAAGGTTTGTGAAACTCACCTTCCGAGGAAAGGATGAACTTCTTAGTTTACAAACTTCCTCTTGATCACCCTCAAGTGTAGGAAGTGTGTTCTCAAATCCTTAGTCGCTATGGAAGCTTGGAAGTGTTTTGGCTCAAGTTTGAAATGTAGACAAAATTACTCTCCTTTCTCTTCTAACTCTCTTAATTCTCCTTCATCAAAAACCTCTCTTTTTTTGCTGAGCCTTTCCCTCTTTATAGAAGCCAAAACATATAATATAATTATATATGCCTAATCTTTATATTATATACATATAATATAATAATAATATAAACATAATCTAATAACGTATATATATATACATACATGCATAATGTTTGATGTCGGCAGCCGAGGGCTGACTGACATCAAACGATTTTTTATTATTTTATTTTATATATATATATAATATATCATTTATACCAATTTATATAAAAACATCAAAAATATGAACAAACACAAAATTATGCAAAATTACAAACATACTAAACTAATGAAATATTTAGTATTTTAAAACAATTTGGCCATAATGGTTAAGGTTGAGATTAAAGTTCAAATTCAATCTCTCTTACTGAGGATTCTATAAGAAACACATTCTACTTGTCATCATCGAATAATCAAAAGAAAGCGCTCAAGTCTTAGAACCGGTCAAAATGGGGTGTCTACAATTGCCCCTCTTTGATAGAGCTCAAAGTCATTTTATGACGTGAGTGAATGTCAAAGCCCGAAGACAACCCATTTGATGAGGTTGTAAGACTTGGGCAAACAAACAAATGTGTAAACAATTAGTTGAACCCGAGGGTTGCCTACGTATCCTTTTTGAGAACTCAAACCTGCGTAGTTCAGGGGCAAAATGTAAATATGCATGATGCAACTTTGAAAGACGGACTGACATGCTTTGCGAAGCTAGCTATTTTGAAAATGATAATATAAGATGATGCAATAAGTAATAATGAATACAATATGCAAGATAGCAAACTAACAGCACATGAATGAGCAGCTTCAAGCTTAAAGCAAAAAGATCCAGAACAACGCTCTACCTACACCAACACATAGGATAGGAAAGAAAATCTCGCTCAGGGCTGTATTTCACGTGCCCTAAGAAACAACAGAGAGGTGTGCAATAGATGCACAAAGTGAATAAGTGTGATAGATGCATAAAGTAAAGAAGTGCAATAGATACACAAAAGGATCGAGTGCGATAGATGCACGCAGTGATCGAGTGCGATAGATGCACAAAGGGATCGAGTGCGATAGATGCACGAGGTGATTGAGTGTGATAGATGCACAAAGCAAAGGTGTGTGATAGATGCACAAAGTGAATCGAGTGCGATAGATGCATGAGGTGATCGAGTGCTATAGATGCACAAAGTAAAGGTGTGCGATAGATGCACAAAGTTAATAGAGTGTGATAGATGCACAAAGTAATCGAGTGCGATTGATGCACAAAGTAATCGAGTGCGATTGATGCACAAAGTGATCTTAACTACAAAGCCGTGCAAGTTCTCCTACCAAGACACGAATGACTATCCGGAACTCCTTTGAATGAACCGTACATACAATATCGTTCACCAGATAACTCCTCTGAATAAAACGTACATACAATATCGTTTGGTTACAACATAACCAATAGACGCACCTAATCGTATCTCATACAGAGAGGGGGGGATTTAACCAGGTAAATATCAAATCCTAACACGTTTCATGTGAAGAGAACCAAGGTGAATTTGAAGTCCAAACGCGTTTCACACGAGTGGAAGAAGGTATAATAAAATGATTTTTTTTTTCTTGTTTTCAAAAAAATGTCAAAAAGAATTTTTTTTTATAAATACCAAATATCGTATACAAAATACACACAGATATATACATACAGTATACATATACATATTCGGGGAATATTTTGTTTGCTTGAATATTCTGTTTGTGGCCGTCAGCGAAAAGATGCCGTTACTGAGAAGGCATAATGCAAAGCACGCAAAAAGAAAGGAAAAACACAAATGCATGGATACGGGGGTTCAAACCTCTGACTCAAGCTTCTCCGAGTCCTCAACCACTAAGCCAAACCACTTTTGTGACAAAATATTCAAATAAATATATATATATAGGTATATGAGACATATATACATAAAACCAAAACAAAACAAAAGAAACACTCGTTGCTATTGGGGCTCGAACCTCTCACCTCAAGCTCAGCCCCTCAATCCTTAACCACTGAGCCGAACCACTGAGCCCAAGCCACTCTTGTGACTAAATATCTTGTGACCAAATATTCAAACAAATATATATAATACATAGATGTACAATACATATACACATATATATACATATAAAACTCTTCCGTCTCTCTCTTTGTTTTTGTCTCACTCTCTCTTCCTTCATCTTTTTCGAGCATCATGTCTGGTACGCGATTTCAACAACCGCAGCGCCTGACCGACAAGCTTCCAATCCTGCCCCAATTGTCAATGATCGTTTCGGCCTTTCTCCCTCTTTGTCTTCTTCTTTGCTCTCTTCTTAAGTTGAGGCTTGCGAGAGAGAGGGGGGCAGAGCAAAAGCCTACAAACTCTCTCTGCCACCACTTCGCAACCTCTTTCTTTTGCATTACTCTCCTCTGCCATGGCTTCTTCACACGGTTCTCTCACTCTTTTTCCAGACCTAAATGAGTCCACGATAGAGATGACCGATTCTGACTCCCCTGAACCTCAACCGCGGGCTCCTCCTCATTCTCTTATTTTCAACTTTCTAGCGATGTCAGTTGAACAAATAATGGCGGCACAGTTTGACATTGAAACAAACTCGTATACGCTGAGGTCATGTGTGGAGATCGTGACTGCAGTCTCCAACTTGTCTCGTCGACTGTAGAATAGGACGTGTGAGGTACATCAGTTAAATGCACAACTATCCCTCCTCCAACATATCTACAAAGATGCTCGAGTAGAAATTAGTGCGCTGAAAAAGCAGAACAAAGAGCTGAAATGACAAGCCACTTCTATGGCTCGATTCAGAGTTTCATCGCACAACTAATTTGATGGCCGGCTAGGAATAATCTCCTTCGGAAGCTCTGCCAAGGCTGAGGCAGAGTCTTCAAGAGTTTTGAAGGAGTAAAGATGAAGCCAGGTAGCTGATGGTAAAGTCAGGCAGTGAAGCTGTATGCAAATGAAGCCGGTTATAATCTTTACCGCTGAGCTGTTGCCGAAAAATTGAGAAGAAAGAAGAAAAAGATTGCTCTCTCTTTTTTTGTATATATGTTTGTACAAATTTGATCGGGGTTAATCCCTATTAATAAAACGAGTTTGTTTTTTTTTTTCTTTCTTTTTTTGAAAATCCGAATGGCAATCAGTTCCGAACTAAAAATTAAGCCTCTCACTGATTATAACACAAATCAAAACTCAATGAAATGGCAAAACTTGATAAAATAGACACAAAATGGACGCAAGACAGAGCAATACCAGTTGATCACCTGGTCGGTCGCTTATCGGAAACGCATTCTGATGATAAAAACTCGATAGTACGAGTATAGGACAGAATACCAGCACACAATCAACTTACGAATTATCGAAACAAAACAAAACAAAAAAAAAGTTCCTCCTTTTTTTTTTATAGTTTTATTATTTTTTCCTTTGTAATTTAAACACTAGCTTCAGATAGACTTGCTATATTAGAAGACTTTTATTTTATTGCTTTATAAAACAATGATCGGGATTGGACCCACCAGTTTGGATGATTTCCTCGCATAATGTGTGATGAATGGTATGTGATGAAATGGTAGCATTATATAGGACTTAAAACTGTGAATACTTGCTCTTGCATTCGTTCTTGAATCGGATAACGACCCACAACCAGACAAATATGTAAAATGCAACTCGATAATAGGAAAACGAAATGAAAACAACTCGAAAATACTAAAAGACACTTGGTACAAACAGTACTCAAAACATAACCTCGACATGCCAAGACAAAGGGCTAGCTTTTGTTGCATCTGCATTGGTCTGGGCCACCACCTAGACCCGGCCGGGCTTCAAAAAGAGGTCGGTCAATGCTGTCTAACTGTCATGCGCTGCTCCTTCTATGCCACTAGTTTATTGTTTCGACCTTTCTTTTTAAGTTTTTTTTGTTGATTGTAATAAAAGCAACTTTGATTTATATCAGAGATTTGGAGAATTTTAAGTTTGAAATCAATGAAATTAAAGTTGTGAGCACTGAAAATTTTCCTTTTGATCCAAAAATGGTCTAAGTTGTAAAAGGTAAAATTTAAACAAAATCAACTTTTATCAAAACTTCTCAAAAACCATTTTCGAAAAGGATCACCACTTGACACGCACAGAATCAATCCTCAAGATGTATAATGCTGGATCAAAAGATCATAATTGCCCCTTGATTAAATACCACTACTCTGCATTGTACCCAGCTTTTCTCTTAGAGTAAAGATCACAACCGAACCCTCAGGAGAATAATAGATAAAGATGACTTGATCAACAAAATGGACAGGACAGTTGAGCTGGAATTGATTACAACCGAACTTCAGGATGAAGTTGCCTACGTATCCCAAAGATGGGAATCAGGCCTTACGTAGTTCGGTTCAAGTTCACTCGAGTATTAACTCTTTCATTTTGCGCTCTAACTTTTGCCAAGGTCGCCCTTTAGGGTTTTCAACCTTGCGAGCTCAGTTTTTCTTCATTTCTAATTTTTTATGCCTAGGTCGCCCTTCCAGGTTTTCGGCCTAGCGAGCCTCTCAAGGATAGTATTTTTTCAACTTGTCCATGTTGATCGGTTGGGAAAATTCTAGACTATCTAAGTCCATGAGAATGACTGCTCCTCCTGACCAGATAGACTTGATGATGTAAGGACCAGTCCAATTGGGTCTAAACTTGCCCCTAGGGTCATGGATAGGAGCTTGGTTGTCTTTAAGCACCTGATCTCATTCTTTGAGATTCCTAGACTTAATCTTCTTGTTAAAAGCCTTAGCAATTCTGCATTGGTAGCCCTGTACATGATACAATGCCTTCAGCCTTCTTTCATCAAACAGTATTAACTCCTCAAATGTACTCTGTTGCCAGTCGGCCTCTGCTATTTGACACTCAGCCATAACCCGCAGTGATGGTACTTCAATTTCAATTGGCATAACAGCTTTCATGCCATAAACAAGAGAATAAGGAGTTGTCCCTGTAGACGTCCGGATTGAAGTTTTATAGCCCCAAAGTGCGAATGGCAATTTATCTGGCTAGTCCTTATAGGTTTCAACCATCTTCTGCAAAATATGTTTGATGTTCTTATTGGCGGCCTCAACAGCTCCATTAGTCTGCGTCCTGTAAGTTGATGACTTGTAAAAAGCCATGTTATACTTTTCGAGCAGATTTATCACCTTTTTCTTGAAGTGTGAGCCGTTATCCGATATGATCTCATTCAAAACCCCTTACTGGCAAATGATATTGTTTCTGATGAACTTAGCCACATGCGATGATTTCAATATTGCATAGGACTAGGCTTCCACCCACTTTGTAAAGTAGTCGATCGCTACCAGAATGTATTCATGCCCATTTGACCCTTTCGGTGTGACTGCGCCAATGACATCGATTCTCCAGACTGAGAAAGGCCATGGGGAAGTCATGTTATATAGTTTTAACGGCGGAATATTCATGCGATTAGCATGAATTTGGCATTTGTGGCATCGTCGAACAAAACCAATGCAATCCTCCTCCATAGTGGACTAGTAGTAACCTTGCCTGAGAATCTTCCGGGCTAACATTACTCCGTTCATGTGCGCTCCACACTCTCCCCATGGATGGCCTCCATTAGGCGCTTCGATTCCTCTTTCTCAACACACAACTTGTGCATTTCCAGATGACCTCTTTTATACAGTTTACCTCCGTGGATACGTCTCATTTTCCAAGAAGTTCCAGATATCGAAGTACCAAGGAATTTTGTCTTGTGCTTCATCTATTACGGCGATAGTTTCATAGGCTGGCATGTATTTCTGCTCAATGAGGATCGGACGCATTCAGACTCTAAGTGGGATGTCTACCATGGAAGATGGAGTTGCTAAAGTATCAGCAAACCTGTTGTTATCTCTCAGTAGATGTGTGAAAGTCAGATTTTCAAACCTAAGAATTAGAACGTCCAGGGTCTGGTGATAGACCTTCATCTTTTCTTCCTTGACTTTCCAGTCTCCATTTGTTTGAGAAACAACTAAGTTCGAGTCCCCGATAACATCCAACCTTTTTACCCCTAGTTCCAGGGCAGCTTCTAAACCAGCAATACATGCTTCATATTCTGCTTCGTTGTTGGACACTTCAAACCGGAGTTTGAAAGCTAGAGGTATGTGGGAGTCGTTAGGTGTTATCAGCAACACACTGATCCCATAGTCGTACTGATTTGATGCTCCATCGAAGTACATTGTCCAAGTCTCCTCCTCAACTTGCAGAATGGCTTTATCTGGGAAGAGGTATTCTACCGTTTCGTCCCCTTCTACCGGGTGATTTTCCAGGAACTCCGCTACCGCACTTCCTTTGATCGACTTGCGAGTAACATACTTCAGATCAAATTCGGAGAAAAGAAGCAACCAACGAGCTAGCTTACCCATAAGCGCTGGTTTCTCAAAGAGATATTTGATAGGATCTAATCTTGAAACTAGAATTACAGAGTGAGCTAACAAGTAGTGCCTCAATTGCTTGGTAGCCCATACCAAGGCTAGGCAAGCTTTCTTTAGCGGGGTGTAGTAGGTTTCGTAATCCAACATTTTCTTACTCAAGTAATAGATGGCTTTCTCTACCCTATCCTTAGATTCCTGAGAAAGCATGCATCTTATTGTGGTGTCTGTTACTGACAAATACAAAAGCAAAGGCTTCCCCTGCTCTAGCGGCAACAACACAGGCGGATTCTGGAGGTACTTGCTCAAAAGCAAATTGACATCGATCATCTCATTAGAATTTCTTCGCTTTTTTCAGGAGACCAAATAGTGGTTCACAAGTCAAGGTTAATTTGGAGATAAACCATCTTATGAATTGCATTTTACCCAGAAAGCCTCGCACCTCCTCTTCAGTTGTTGGTGGTGGCATTTCTATGATGGCCTTGATTTTAGAAGGATCTACCTCGATGCCTCTCTGTGTGATAAAAAATCCCAGCATCTTCCCTGCTGTTACACCGAAGGTGCACTTCTACGGGTTTAACCTGAATCTGTATTCCCTGATCCGTTGAAAGAATTTTTCCAGAGCAGTGTAGTGGCCCTCTCGGTCTTTGGACTTGACTATTATGTCGTCCACGTACACTTCAACCTCTTTGTGGATCATATCATGCAGAATGGTGGTTGTAGCCCTCTGATAAGTAGCCCCAGCATTTTTCAAGCCAAATGGCATGACTCGGTAGCAATACGTTCCCTACGGCATAGTAAATGCAGTTTTCTCTTTGTCTTCGGGAGCCATCAGAATCTGATTATACCCGAAAAACCCATCCATGAAGGAAAGCAATGTATGGCCTGTGGTGAAGTCTACCAACTCATTAATATGCGGTAGAGGAAAGTCATTCTTTGGACTGGCTTTGTTTAAGTCCCGGAAGTCTACACAAACCTGAATTCTGCCATCCTTCTTTGGCACTGGGACAATGTTGGCCAACCAGGTTGGATACTCGGATACTAACAAGAAACCTGCCCTCAATCTATTTAGTGACCTTTTCTTTGATCTTTAATGCCCAATCCGGGCGAATTCTATGCAACTTTTGCTTGACTGGTCGGACATTAGGGTCAAGAGAGATCCGGTGCTATACGATCTCAAGATCGATTCCAGGCATGTATTCGTAAGACCACACGAAAACATCTTTGAAATTTTTTTTAGTAAAGCGACTAAGTGTTCGCATTCCTCCAAAGACAACGTGGACCCGATCTGGACCATGTTGGATCCTTTTCAATAGCCACATTAATGGCAGTGATTTTATCAATACAGGGTTTAATATACCTCTCCTCCTCTTGATTAATTAAGTTTTTCAAAGCTAGAGGAATTTCTTCCTCTTCGTTTTCATTAAAAGTTTGAAAATCTTAGTCAATGCAATAAATAAGCGGTATGGAGAAGTACTCAGAATCTGCAAAGTTCTCATTCAACAGGTCCACCTCTTCCGTTACAACAGACTCAAAAGCAAAAGAAATGAAAGACCTAGATAGGACCTTGGCATCCGGGTTACCACCCCCGAGAATGCCAGACTCAGACCCCTCAGACTGACTTGAATCTGATCCTGACCCTACAAACTCTGTGGAATCAGATTCTGGCTCATCCTCGGATTCAGAACTGGAAAGGTAGCCTTTCTCCAGCTGCCAAGTAAGAGATGGTGCCCCTGATACTTCCAAAATGCCACTGGTTGGGTTCATACCCAGTTTTTCCTCGCTAATGGAAATGGTAAGGTTATCCCCTAAGCTCTCTGAGTTGACCAAAGGATCTGAAAGGAGACATGCCAGTGCTGTCCCTACTCCAAGCTCGCTGTTGTTAGAGTCACTTTCTATGCCCTGCTCAGCTTTAGCACTCAGTTCAACCTTTTCCTTGGCATCATTCTCTTGCAACTACAGGTCGAAGAAGATTTCGAAGCCGGGGACATGCTACTTTGAAGAAATCATCCAGAGCTCAGGAAAACCACAAAAGGGGAAATCCTCTCCCTCTCGAAGAAAGTGACCATTTAGTGTTCCGCGAATTGGCTTGTGAATGAGCTCATAGCATTTTCCGGCCTGCTTGGCTCTAGCTCTGCTTGTCATCTCTTCCCTTTTCCTGACCCAATCTCTTTGGTGGGCACATAGCCAAGACCAAAGGCATGCAGATTATGTTTCACATCGGCCAATACTGTGACGCCCTTTCGGCCACTTCTTCCAAGTCCCATTCTTGGCATATGTTGTAGTTTGTTCATGAGATAAACAGACTGGGCACTGACATACATGCCCTCATCTGCTGCCAAGATGGTTTGCACTACCTGGGCCTTAGCCAGACTAAACCCTGAAAGGAATACATCTTCCTCGCCATGGTCAATTTCCAGCACTGGTGTGATTACTTCTGGTGGTGGATGGATGGATGAGTTCCCGAAAACATTTGCTACCCCCTTCCTGTGAGGGTATGTCAGCATTTGGTCGAGGTTAGAAGAGACAACTTCCATAAGGTGTAGCCAGGGTCTTCCTAGTAGTAAGTTGAAGGTGGCCGGGACGTCTAGGCCATGAAACTCGATGTCCTATTGAGTTGGGCCAACCTGAACTCAGATTTGTACCGTGCTCATTACTTCCTTACTCGTGTTATCATATGCCCGAATCACTTGGGCTGTAGGTATAAAATCTGTTGGTTTCAGGCCAATGGCATAAGCTGTGTGAGACGGATAGACATTGATAGCTGAACCAGTGTCTATCAACACCACCTGTACCCATTTTTCTCTACACTCAACAGATATGTATAGGGGTTTATTATGTGTTGAACCTTCGGGCGATAGTTCTCTATCAAAAAAGGTTAGGGTTGGGTTGGCGCCACCCGAGAAGACCAATTGCACAAACTGTTCAGGGATGGTGTCAATGGACAATTTAGCTTTGTCCATTGCTGACAATACAGCCTGTCGATGTACTCGGGAGGCCATAAGAAGACCCCAGATTGAAATATCAGCTTGAATCTTCTTCAATTGCTTTAGCACAGCCTCTTCTTCCGATTGCTTCTCTTTCTACTTCTCAATCTTGTTATCCTTCCTAGATGCCTCAGCCTGATCTAAGTGCGGCAGTTTGAAATACCGCACGCTCCTTGTCATGTGGTCGATCTTTTCTACGTACCAGGAATTGTTGGGAAGGTCTTCACCCCAATCTTCATCGGTGTGAGCCAATTGTAAGTCGTCATCATCCCACTAGATGCCTTTGGCAATCAACAAACAGTTGTCCAGTTTCGTTCGGATTACTTTTTCATTACTAACATCCCCCGCGGGGTATTGAGCCATTACGACTTTCTGATTATCTTTCACCCTTTCTCGTTCAAACATAGCTTCGTGTTCTGTGTCCGCTGTATGCACAGTGTCCGTCCCTGAGCTGAATTTTCCTCACCGGTACTTTTCAGTGATTTTCCCTTTTTATTGGCCATTCCAGCTACTACAATAATTCTTGCTCCTTTTTTTTTCTGATTTTGTTTCGGTTCCTTCCTCCCTGTTAGGTTCATCACTCAACCACCCAAAGTTGTCTGTCGACCTATTGAAATCTAACCAGTCAATCTGTACATCTCCTTGTTCTTGTTCATCGAAGAACTGCAGGTTGTCTAAGTCCTCCTCAAACTCCGCCAGATTATCTAAACCTTGGCTGGGGCCATCCTCCTTAACCACATTGACCTCTACTATAATTGGCAATACCACTTCCGGCTTGGCTTGATCAACCGGCACAATGTAGCAACACGGATCATACTCCTCCTCAAACAAGTTCTTAGAGTACTCAGGCAATGAATTCGTACTCTCCTTTAAGGTCGGCCTCCTTTTTATTGCACCTGTCACTACCACAGGTATAGGTGGAAGTGTGGATGTGTTTATCATGCACAAGTCTGTGCTTTTAGGAATGAACATCTTCGGTCTGGGTAGGTGGGAAGGGGTAATATATATGCTGGGGTCATAGGGAAGGGCCAGTGTATGTATTAGGTTTAGGTTCCGAGGTGGGGGAACTTGATTGTGGGCCAGAAGAGGGTTTGTAATTGTATTTGGTTTCTCGGGTGGTGTGATCACCTTGTTGTCAATGAGGTTTTGAATCTCATGACGCAGTCGGAAGCATTGGTTAGTATCATAACCGTGTTATTGGTGAAACGCACAATATTTTGCTGGGTTGTGTTTGGGTGGAAGATGACAAAGCAGCGGGCGAGGTTCTAATGGTCTGAGTTGCCCCTTTTTAATTAGCACTTTCATGGCTTGGGATAGGGTTATGTAGATAGGGTAAAGGTCCTCTAGGATTGGACAGGGTTGGCTGAAGGTTGTGGAGATGTACTGGCAAAGGGATTGGCGATATTAGTTGTGGTGACAACACTTACATCTGATGGCCTCGCAACTGTGAACAAACGGCCTTTTAGTTGGCTCTTTATCATCAGTAATGAGCCCCTGCTTCATAGCATCTTCAATCTGAACCCCTATTTCATGGAGCTCTGAGAACGTGGATAACGGGAGAACAATCATTTTCTATAATAGCTTGTCTTGGAGATTTCGGACGACCATCCTTATCTGATCCTTCTCGGAAGGCCTCATGGTCATCATCGAGGCTTTAGCTCTCTACTTTATTGCAAAATCAGAGAAACCCTCCTTCGGCTCTTGACATGTTACTTCGAGATCACAAGTTGTGACCTCGATTTGGATATTGTAAGAGTACTGAGCCATGAAGGCTTCGACCAATTCCTTCCAATTCCGTTTCACTGAATCTTCCAACTTGGCATACCAGATGGCCGCTATACCTGACATAGTGCAATCGAAAAGGGATAGCTTCTGCAATCAAGTCAAGCCCATGGGTTGCAAAATATCCGAGAACAAACGCAAATGCACCATTGGGTCACCGGAACCATTAAAGCGATCAATGTGCGGCATTTTAAACCGCTCTAGTAAGGTAACTGCAAACTCGGCATACCCTTCCTATATGTCTGGAATGAAGTCAACTCCTTGTGCTTTTTTGAACAATTTCTCCAGTTTGTTGACCTTAAGCACAGTCGGGTCAACCTCAAATTCAAATGGAGCCTCCGTTTGATATACAGGTGTTTTGGAAGCTTGCGGTGGGATCGGCTTTGCCGGATTGCCCTGATTTTCTTGGACATTAGCAGTACGGGCAGTGGCTTCGGGTGCTGGAATACCTGTAGGAGGTGTATGAGATGCAGAAGCTGTTGTCAGCTATGATTGTTGCTATTGCAGCTTGTTTATTACCTCAGCTTAACGGGTTGTGACTTCGGCCTGTTGAGTAGCGTCTTGCTACATAGTTTTAATTGTTTGCTGAAGATGATGAATCAAGTCTTCTATACTGACCGAGGGATACTGTGGCATTGGAATGAGCGAATGATCTCGTATTGGACTAGATGTAGAAGACTGAGCCTGACTATATGCAGGTGAAATGAGGGGTGATTGCTGTAGAAATTGGACTGGTGAACTGTGCCTAACTCTTCTCCATTTAGTAATCGGTGGGAGCGAAGCAAACACAGGCTGTTCCCTAACAAGATCTCCGGTTCTGTAAAGCCTTCTGACACGGGTCCAGAGTACTTGAGGGATATCCAAACTTTCTGAAGCTATGGTGTTAAACTACCTAGCAAAAGGGATAACACAAAAAGAAAGCAGTAATCAGAAACCGCACAGCACCTCAGCTCGGATGTTTATCAATGCAGATGTAATCAAAGTTGTAGGATTGTACTCAACACTGAATTCTGCCACCTAAAACAGAGACCAAACTTGCAATTGATACATACATTACTGTACAGTTTCACTGTAAAGCACATACCAGTTAAGTGTGAGCCAAAACACCCCTATGAGGGGATAGGGTTACCTGTCCTAATTTCGTCAAGAACTAGGTTTCACTATTTTAAACAGAGTAGTTTCATACAATCCTGAATTTCAGGTGAGCATCCTGTCCTAGTTTGGAAAAGTCATATAGCTTCACTATATGCAACTAGGTCGAATGGTCAAAAAGGGTACCTCAGCAAGACTACCTAATATACCTCTCATACCTAATACCGAGAAATGAAAGGAGGATCAAACGGTACAGCGGTAGTCCAGATCCAAGGGTTGTGTTCCCATCGTGGCAGAGCCCGCAACCGGTCAGCCTTTTGGCAAGCCTTTTGGGTGAGCCTCCGACAAACCGTTTAGGAATAGCAGATGGCAAACATAGTGACTTAGGCGCACCAATGCAAATGCAATGCAAAGAACATATATAAGTAGATAAAATTTCACATCATGAATTTCAAGTCAAGTTCTCTATTCTTCTCAGCAAAGTCGCCAGAAACTATAGCTGGACTTTTTCGCGCCTCCTTTCGGAAGATGAATAAGCCTTTATAGTATCGGACTCTACTTGTGGTTCTGAATCTGATTTCACAAGTGCAATGTGAAATAGTGAAAACACAAAAAGAGTCCAAATCCGACAGTTCTTTTTGGAAAATCGATGTTTGAATCAAATGCCAAAAATGGATTGCTTTGCCAGATTTACAGAGTCGCCATCTGAATATTTTGTTTTGGAAAATTTAGAAAACCCATGACTCGTGCCAAAGGCCACTTATCCGTCATCACCAAGATTGTCTCAGGTCGGGAACTTAGGTACAAGAGGGGAAGGTCATGAATGCATTTGAGCACCCCGCTCGTCCGATCAAAGATCGGCCTTTACTAATCATGATGCAATTCTTATTTACATTATATACTCTCTTTTTTTTTTATTATTAGGCTAACTTTATTATGTGATGCATACAAGTATAGACTAATTTTGCAAATATTGAAATACTTGATTCATGTTTGTTTTGAAAAACAAAAGTGCTTTGAATATGTACCACTTAAAAAAGTGATCGCATATGAACATTATTCAAATTATTCCAATTTAAGCAAATAGCCTTCATCCACAAGCATTCAAGAAGTTTATCAATTAAGCATTTAGCCTCATGGCAATCATGCTAGACATAGCAACAATCACACTTATGCAACGTGCTAAAGCATAAAAACTTACCTTGTACTCCAAGCCAAAAGAGAAACTAGTTAGAAAAATGCATGATCCTAACTATGCAATATGACTAATACAACACATACGATATGCAATTAAATAGGCTCGGCTACTAATATGGTATATGAATCAATTTGATAGTATGTAGTTTAACATGTATTCAAAGAAGTATGTAAACAAGCCATTTAAAATGATGAACCGAGCCCCGGTGCATGCAAGACAAGTGGATGCAAACATGAATAATGCTAAATAAAACATGATGTCCCTAATCTAACCATCATAAGCGATTAAATAAAAGGGAGAAAGACGTGGGGTTGAAAGATATACACATTATTACAAAATTGTGCCCTCACATAGGAGGGTTCGAATGTCTGAGTGTCCAAATTAACTATTATTACAAATCCAAATGAACAAACAATTAAAAGGGCTATCTAATTTATTATAACAACACATATGCAATGCTCGTGTAATGCTCAGCGGAAGCCACTCTGTCTGCCTTGACTTGTTGGGAACTGTTTTGTTTCACCCTCAGTCACTATTACAGTCACTACTGCTAACCAAAAGTGTACGGTTTGCCATATATTGGGGTCTAGCTGACTCGCAATCGATTTGAGCTCAAATAAATCCGACAATGTTTATTCGTGCCTGAGGTAAAAACAGTGCAGACAGGGTGTTTTGAATTCTGTTTGTCCCCTTCACACTTCTCTCTCATTGGAAAGCCTCGAGAGAATGGTGGAATTGTTTCTAAAATCATTAATGAGCAAGTTGATTACTTGATGATTTCGAGTACAATTTGGACAAAAATTAATAAATGAATGGAACCGCCCCTTCTTTCTATCATAGATTGAAGTCAAAGAAGGAGGTGGAGATGCTTCAAAGTTTATCTAAAACACATCATGAATTGATGTTTAGGCGAGCCTTGACACAATAGACTCGGCATAACGTCCGGCTGAATACAAGCAATATACTTTATTTTCTTTATGTGGGTTGATTCATTTTAGCAATTTTTGTTAGTCCTTTCCATTCTTTAATTCATTAAGTCCAAGGTGACAATTATGTCCACTAAATGAGAAGTGTGCCAAATAGGAAGTAATTCTTAATATGAAAGAGAGATTATACCGTTGGCGATGAACCTCCGTAGAGATTAAGCCATTAAGCATAGATCTCTAGCTCATATTTTGAACAACCATCAACCATGTGAAATCACTCTCAATTTAAAGAAATGAATGATATGTGACGCTTCAAGATTCGTCTAAAACATCATTAATTGGTGTTTAGACAAGCCTTAACACAATAAACTTGGTGTCACGTCCGGTCAAGCCCAAGCAATATGATTCATTTTCTTATGTATATTGATTGTTTTTAAATCAATTTTCTTAGTCATTTCCATTTTTTAGTCCATTTGCTCGAAGTGATTATTAAGTCCTCTAAAAGAAGAAAAGTGTCAAATGGGAAGTTGTTCTTAGCGTGAGAGATATGTAATGCCCTGGTAATGAACCTCCGAAGAGATTAAACCATTTAACATGGAAGGTCTCTTTCTCATGCTAAAAACAACATATATGGAACTTCAATTCACCATTTTCAATTAGATTACAACAATATGCAATATAATAATAAATCAAAGAAAAAGAACAAAATAAGTAAGAAATGCAAGAAAATAAAAGGTTTGTGAAATTCACCTTCCAAGAAAATGATAAACTCCTTAGTTTACAAATTTCCTCTTGATCACCTTCAAGTGTAGGAAGTGTGTTCTAAAATCCTCAGTAGCTATGGAAGATTGGAAGTGTTTTGGCTCAAGTTTGAAATGTAGACAAAATTACTCTCATTTCTCTTCTAACTCTCAAATTCTCATTCATAAAAAACCTCTCTTTTTTTGCTGAGCCTTTCCCTCTTTATATAAGCCAAAACATATAGTATAATAATATATGCCTAATCTTTATATTATATACATATAATATAATGATAATAACATAAACATAATCTAATAACGTATATATATACATACATGCCTGATGTTTGATGTCGGCAGCCGAGGGCTGATCGACATCAAACGATTTTTTATTATTTTAGTTTATAATATATATAATATAATATATAAAATATATAATTTATACCAAAATACTAAACATATAATATAATAATATTAAACATATAATATAATAATATAATTTTTTATTATTTTATTTTATATATATATAATATATAATTTATACCAATTTATATAAAAACACCAAAAATATGAACAAACACATAAAATTATGCAAAATTACAAAAATACTAAACTAATGAAATATTAGTATTTTAAAACAATTTGGTCATAATGGTAAAGGTTGGGATTAAAGTTTAAATTCCATCTCTTTTACTGGGGATTCTATGAGAAACATATTCTACTTGTCATCATCGGGTAATGAAAAGAAGCGCCCAAGTCTTAGGGCCGGTCAAAATGGGGTGTCTACAGATACATTCTTTTTGCCACAACCATCAACATCTACACCAAACATTAAATTTACAATAAGAAAAAAGGAGACATTATAATAGTATACATGAAAAATATATAATGAAATCACAACTAAATAGGCATAAAGAATTCAAACAATCCAGAACATGCACCTTTTTTTGTCTATTCATTGCAAACTGTTTATACAAATGTAAGAAATATAAAAATCAAATAACCATTTTGTGTATAAAAAAGTAATTAATATTAAATGGTTACCTGAATATTTTAGTATCTTTAATGAGAAAAGTATTTACATATTAGCAAAATTTTGGGTGTAAAGACGGTTGTTTTCCATGACAATCTCATCATAAATGTAGAGTGAATTGAAATGTTCAAATATTTTTTGACAATCTCATCAAATATCTCATTTTTATTTCGATTCTTGGGCTGTTCAAAACGATAATGGTAGGTTTCATGAAAGAACTATGAAAAATATATAATTGTTCAACGAAACACAAGCTTGGCCATACCTTGCTATTCCATGACTTATCCTTTCTATTAATTTTCTTACTAGTCCTTCAGCGTCCAGGTCATAAATAATAAAAATCCAAAAAAATGAAGAACAAAAAATGATAAAATATAAAATAAAAAAAATAAAAAAACGATTTCATTATTAGAAAAAAATAAGTACCTTCTTGTTCTTGTCTAAAAATGTCTTCATCTGATGTAAATAAATGCGTATTTGAATTTTGTTGCATGTTAATGACACAATTATCTATTCCAGCTCTATTTCTTTTAAGGATATTTTGATGCCATCCAATCTCTCCTCTAGGAAATAATAATGGGTATTGCAATGGATTGTAACAACCATGATAGTGTCGCACTCTATGCTTATGCCTCGAATTTGAGTGAACTATAATATCATGTTCATGAGGTATGTTTAGGTTATTTCCTTCAATCCAAATTGCAGCTACCTGATCAGTTGATGGTGAGTTGTAAACCCTTTGATCCAATTTCACATTTGTACTTATATGGATTTGAAAAGTATTTGATGGAACATGTTCTAGTGTACACAAAAACTGAGCATAAGGATTTTCTGAAAGTATTTCAATTAGTTTACCAACAACGACCTTACAAAGTGGTGCATCCTTTAGTTTACTCAATCTATTCTGAAGTTCATTGTTTATATCATAGAAGTACAACTGGAAATAACAAGGATCCTTACTAGATGAAATCAAAGATGGAAAATCATGGTATATTTGACCATGTGCATGAAATGTATAAACACCTCGTCTAGAATTTGCTAATTCCTTGTCTAATTTCACGCTAAATGATGTAAATGCAAAAATGCTATTATATGCTCGAAAATGTCTATGAAATTCAATAGCCTCTATAGTTTGTGAAGTGAACAAGGTTCTTAGACATTCTGGAACTTTGGGGCTTACAAGCACTACTTCTCCTTTATAGCAACAAAAGCTCGGAGGTTCATATTCAAACCTTTTAGCTTTACAAAAAGTACAAGATGTCATTTTATGTAATTCATGCAATTCATGTGTCAAAGAGCAAACAATTTGCGATGATGCATCACCTGTTTTTCATATATATTAAACAAATTATAGGCATTAGAAACAAGTCTATATATATAGTAAAAGATGTGAAAAATAATTATTAATTTTGTGTGTTTACCATTTGTTGGAGTTGTCTCGTCATGAACTTTCAAAGAGTAAGTTGTGTTGTCAATTGTGTTTGGACCTTTGTGTTTTCTTTTCCTATTATTTGAAATATTTTCAATATATTGTTTTCATTGTTCACGTGTAAATCTGGCATATCGATTGTTTTGTCGAGCATGGCGTTCAAAAATTACATCTGTGATAAATCCTTTGATTAGTAGTTGTAACAAACCATGAACATCTTTTTTATTTGTTCATCGAAAGTGACATACAAGTTCATACCATTGATATTGTCCATCTCTTTTTGTTGGTGGAAGAGTATTTTCTTTCCCTGTTCTAACTAATAATCTGGAGAAAAAAAAATTACAATTTAATATTGACATAACTCTTTCACATTAGGTGATATTTAAATATTTTGGGTTTTGTAGACGCGCCCTCCGAGGGCCTCATGCTACAGTTCGGACTCAAATGTCACGGTTCTTAATCTGATCCCACAATGTGCGATATGAGATTGATAAATCACCAAAGAGTCCAAATTCAGCAAATCGTTTTGAAAAACTGATTTTTGTAAAGAAGTGCCAAACATGGACTGCTTTGCCAGATATAAAGTCGTTACCTAAATATTTTGTTTTGGGAAAATTTAGGAAACCCTGACTCGTGCCTAAGGCCACGTGTCCGTCATCACCAAAGTTGCCTTGGCTCGGGAACTTGGGTACGATTGGGGAAAGTCATCTATGAGCACCCCCGCTCACCCGATCAAAGATCGGCCACTACTAAGTATGATATCTTGTTTTTTGAAAACACATGTGCTCTTATTCCAGTTATTAACTTAGAATTACTATGTGATGCGCACAACACACAAGTATAGACTAGATCCCCTAACTTGGAACAAAGCATTGCATATCCGTTTGTTTGGAAATGGTTTTGAATTTTGCTACTGTAACAACCCTCGTACCGTTTACCGTATAACCACTGAATTATATACTGATTTTTGCTAAATTGAACCGATAATGATTGATAATCGAATTAACTGAAGTACTGAATGAACTGATTGAAATCGAAACTGAAATTGAATGAGTTGTCTGTTATATTGCATTTCTATCTGTTTAATTGATTAATTATCTGTTTGCATTTATGTGTTTAAATTGCTAATTGAAGGCCTTATCGGCGGCCGATTTAGAAACCGTTTAGTGTTTCAGGATCAGTAGAATATTTGTGATTTAATGATATATTTATCTGAAAATTGGTTAGGAACGATTAAATTAGAATAAAGTGAGTTAATTGAGAACTTGGACTTATTTACCGTTTAAACCACTTAATGGACCTATTGTTTAGTATTATCATTAGAGCCTTATCACTTAACAAAGCTTTTGATCAGCTCTTCCTCATGTTCTAACCGACCAAACAAGTGAGAAAGGAGAGAGAGTGAGAAGTAAGAGGGATTTGAGCTCATATTGGTGAATTAGCTTGGAGTGCTTGGAATTAAAGTGTAACTTGGCTAAATTAAGTTTGCTAGACTTGAAATCAACACTCTAGGTAAGGAATCCATTGTCTTCTTGTCATCTTGGAGCTTCATTTTGCATGATTCTTGCTCAATTGTAGAATTAAACCATGTTTGAGTCCATATAGGTTGATTCATGCTAGAATTCATGCATGCATGCTTGAATTGATGCATTTTGAAGTTAAATTCTTGAAGAATGATACATGCATGTTCATGTCTAAGCTTTAGTCCATGTTCTCATTTGGTTTTCAAAGATTGGAGCTCATTAGAGCAAGATTTGGAGCTTGAAATTAATTTAAAGTTCATGCATTACATGTCTTCAAATTGTTCTTGAAAATGGGTTTGTAAATGGCTTAATTGACCAACCCTTGGCCCTTGCATGTGCAAATTAGCTTTTGAAACTTGTTATACATGGAGTTTAAGTGTATTTTCCAAAATTTGGGGCCAAGAGGTTGAGTTTTGGATGATTGAATACTTGGTTCGAACTTGGGAGACAAATCTGGGAATTCCAGATTTTGCTTCCTCGCTCGAGCGAAAGATTCCTCGCTCGAGCGAGCACCTTTAATTAGGGCTCCGCTCGAGCGAGCATCGAGCGTGGTATCGCGCGTAAAAATCGAGCAACCAGTACTTTTACTGTTTCATCAGACCGCTCGAGCGAAGGATTGTTCGCTCGAGCGAAGCCTTTGATTTTGCAACCTCGCTCGAGCGAAGGAAGGCTCGCTCGAGCGAGCCCTCTGTTTTCAGCAACTTTTGAAAAATGCCTTCCAAGTGTATTTTTGCATCCTCATCCCATCCTAGGCATTCTTAGGCCTAGTTTAAGGCATCTTAATGAGGATTTAGACATAGAACCACACCGAGGAAATTTAGGGATTTAATTACTGTACTTCCCAACTGTTAAACTTAGTGTGTGTTCTATTTGTTAACTGTTTAGGGTTGGCTCCCGGGGACGCGCTCTAGCTGCTATTAGCCCAATCTCTGTGAGTAACAGATTGTGTAAAGATATGTTCAAATGGTTATATTTTGAATACTGAACTGAACTGTTTATTGAACTGATGTTGTTTATTGAATGAATGTATGTCCTGCATTTCGAACTGTATTGTGGCGTCCTTAGCACCCACTGTTATTGACTGTTACAGAGCTCTGTCGGTTTCCTTGTGGAACCATACTGTTCGATGGCCATCATTACTGTTGGGTCTGTTAAGGCCCGGTCCTTTTGGACCTACTGTTTATAGGCTAATGGATGTACCACATATGACTGATTGATTGAAATACTGATTGACTGAAATACTGAAAGATTGAACTACTGTATAATGAATTGATTTCATTACTGTAAGGGACATTCATTCATAACCTCTTTACACGTTATGTTATTCACTGGGCTTTAGCTCACTGTTTATATATATATGTAGGTTCTCAACAACCAGACCGGAGCTAGGAGCGTGGGTTAATCCCCAGTTTTGTCAAGCCAGCCTATGTGCCTCACTGCGAGGTTCCGAGACGCCATGCCATGGCTTGGGGTGTTTTTGTTTCCCCCACCTGTCTCCCTACTGTATTGTACCTTTTGTATAGACTGTTTTACTGTACTGTTATCGAGGGATTGAGTCCCCGTACTGAATGTCTGTAAAGGATTGTATAGCTCGTACTGTTTGAATTGTCTGAATGCATAAAAATGTTTTTGACATACAGATTTTCACAGCTAAATGGACACTAGTTATTTACTGTATTGGCTTCCGCCAGGCCCTCTACTCTGTTTGACTGTATTACTGTTCTGTAGGCCTTCGGTAATCTCGGATTACTAGCCAGTTACAGTGCTAGACCTATAGGGCCGGGTTTGGGTCGTGACAGAGTGGTATCAGAGCGATACTTAACCACAAGTTATACCGCACACACGTGTCCAAATGAGCTATAGGGTGTCCTAGAAAAGCAATTAGGGCATCTCATGAATTTGAAAAGTGTGTGCTTATGACTGACTGATTACATGTTAAAATGTTAAACTGTTTAATGATACAACTGTTAAAATGATAACTGTTATAACTGCTTATAGTGAAATGGATAATGCAAATGAACCTGAGTCATCATCCTCTGAGGCCAGAATGGCCAGACTTGAACAAATGATGGGACTGATAATTGAAAGACTGGATCAACAACCGAACCAACAGCCCCCACCTCCTCCTCCTCCGGTACAACCGGAACAGAATGTACAGAATGTGAATGCCAATGAGGTGGACATTATTGCACTGACCCATAAGTTCAGCAAGATGAAACCGCCATCCTTTCAGGGAGGCTTAGAACCGTTAAAGGCTGAAGCTTGGGTTCTTGAGACTGAGAAATTGTTTGAAATGTTTCCGTGCTCCGAAGCCAACAAAGTACTGTTAGCAACCTTCACCCTTCAGGAAGAAGTAAGAAGGTGGTGGATGTTGACCCGTGAGGCGAATACTATTGTGACTTGGACTCAGTTCAAGGAGTCCTTCTTTGAAAAGTATTTTCCCCAGTGCATCAGAGACAGAAAAGTGACTGAGTTTGAACAACTGAGACAGGGCAATACATCTGTTGCCGAGTATGAGAAGAAATTTACTGAACTTGCTAGATATGCACCGCATATGTTGGATACCGAATATAAGAAGGCCAGAAGGTTTGAAGGAGGCCTTATTGCTAATATACAGGACAGAATTAGTGTTTTGAAAATGCCAACTTTTGTGGGTGTTCTCGACCGAGCATTGATGGCCGAGATAAATATTGCAACAGTGAAACAATCTGAAACACCGACAAGTGAGTGGCAAGGGAAAAGGCAGGGTTTTAAATTCAAGAAAGGCAAGCATAACCCAGCAAACAAGAAACAGAATACGGGGTCGACGACTAGCCCCAGCCAAGGGAGTGGGTTTACTCCACCCTGCTCCGTATGTGGCAACAAGCACAAAGGGGTTTGCTACCAGGTTTCTGGAGCTTGTTTCAGGTGTGGCAAGGTGGGCCACAGAATTAAAGATTGTCCCTCTGCCCCGCAAGCCAGTAGTAAAGCTGCACCAAGCGCAGCAGCATCAGCCGCAACACCAAAACCTAATCCCAAAGCTACCGGAAAGGAGCCTATGAGGCAGGGCCGAGTGTTCGCCCTAGTGCCGGGAGATGTCCAGAATACCGAGACCGTCGTGTCAGGTATTCTTTCTATTTGTACTCAAAATGCATATGTATTGATTGATTCGGGGTCTACACATTCTTATGTGTCGTATGCTTTTTCGAGAAAATTGAATAGACCCTTAGAACCCATGAACTATCTGCTAGCAGTATCATCACCTGTTGGGGGATCCATGACATGTGCATATATGTATCCTGCTTGTGAGATTATTGTTGGGGATATGCATCTGTTTATTGATTTACTACCATTGAACATAGATCATTTTGATGTGATATTGGGGGATGGATTGGCTACAAAAATATCATGCCACTATAGACTGTGTAACAAAACAAGTAGTTTTCCGTCCACCGGGTTTGCCTGAATTTGTGTTTAATGGGAGTGGAGTAGTACCTCCTCCATATCTGATTTCTTCTGTGAAAGCTGTTAAACTGATTAGAAAGGGGTGTAAAGGATATCTGTGTTCTGTATTGACTGTTTCTGCTGATGATAATGCTAAAACTGATGTGAATTGTATTCCTATAGTCAGAGAATTCCCAGATGTGTTTCCAGATGATTTGCCAGGGGATTTGATTGACAAGGAAATTGAATTCATTGTGGATGTGGTTCCGGGTACACAACCAATATCTAAAGCTCCTTACAGAATGGCTCCAACTGAACTGAAGGAATTGAAAGTACAATTGCAGGAACTGTTAGACAAGAAGTTTATCAGACCCAGTACGTCACCGTGGGGTGCACCTATTTTGTTTGTAAAGAAGAAAGATGGTTCACTGAGACTGTGCATTGATTACCGTGAATTGAACAAGGTAACTGTAAAGAATAAATATCCATTACCGCGTATTGATGATTTATTTGACCAGTTACAGGGTGCACAAGTGTTTTCCAAGATTGATCTTAGATCGGGGTACCATCAACTGAAAGTCAAACCGGAAGACATTGATAAAACTGCTTTCAGAACAAGGTATGGCCATTATGAATTTTTAGTTATGCCGTTCGGAGTTACGAATGCCCCTGCTACATTTATGGACCTCATGAACAGAATTTTTAAACCATACCTTGATGATTTCATTGTGGTATTCATTGATGACATCCTGATTTATTCTAAGACTGTAGAAGAACATGAACATCATCTGAGACTTACCCTGCAGACCTTAAGAGAACAGAAACTGTATGCTAAACTGTCTAAATGTGAATTCTGGCTTGACCATGTTATGTTTTTGGGACATGTTGTTAGCAAAGATGGAATTTCTGTTGATCCACAGAAAATTGAAGCTGTAGTGAACTGGCCTAGACCAACAAATGTGACGGAAGTCCGAAGCTTTTTGGGATTGGCTGGATATTACAGAAGATTTGTCAAAGACTTTTCTAAGATTGCCTTACCACTGACTCAGTTGACACAGAAAGGGATATCATTTGACTGGACTGACCAGAGGGAATCAGCATTTCAGGAGTTGAAAACTAGACTTGTGACTGCACCGATTCTGACTCTACCTTCAGGTACGGATGGTTATACTGTATTTAGTGATGCTTCTCACAAAGGTTTAGGGTGTGTTTTAATGAAGAATGGGAGAGTTATTGCTTATGCTTCCCGACAGTTGAGACCACATGAAAAGAACTACCCGACCCATGACCTAGAACTTGCTGCAGTAGTGTTTGCACTGAAAATTTGGCGTCACTATTTGTATGGAGCAACATGTGAAGTGTATACTGACCACAAGAGCCTGAAGTACTTTTTCACACAAAAAGAATTGAATATGAGACAGCGGAGATGGCTTGAACTGATCAAAGACTATGACCTACAGATTTTGTACCATCCGGGAAAAGCCAACACCGTTGCTGACGCATTGAGCCGAAAGTCAATTGCCAACTTAGCCTGTTTGTTGACTGGACAGAAAGAATTGCTTCGTGATCTTGAAACATTTGAGATTGAAGTTGTTTTGAGAGAACAAGGTGGAACCTTAGCTGCTATTTCTGCTCAACCAGCATTGATTGAAGAGATTAAGGAGAAACAACAACTGGATGATTTCTTGAAAAAGGTATTGAAGAAAGAGATTCAAAACCGAGACCGGGGTTCAAATTTGATGACAATGTACTGAAATTTCAAGACAGACTGTGTGTACCGAATGACACTGAATTGAAAAGAAGAGTTCTGCAAGAAGGCCACAGTTCAAAGTTTTCGATTCACCCAGGGAATACGAAAATGTACCAAGATCTGAAACAGAATTTCTGGTGGCCAGGAATGAAGAAAGAGATCGCCGACTTTGTGTCTAAATGTCTTCATTGCCAGCAAGTCAAAGCTGAACATCAACGACCTGCAGGATTACTGCAACCCTTACCCATACCAGAGTGGAAATGGGAGCATATCACGATGGATTTTATCGTTGGACTACCTCGCTCCAGGAAAGGTATGGACTCTATTTGGGTTATTGTTGATAGATTGACTAAATCTGCACACTTCCTACCTGTCAAGACAATTTATAATGCAGACAAATTGGCTGTTATCTATATTGATGAAATTGTGAGATTGCATGGAGTGCCTGTATCTATTGTTTCTGACAGGGATTCGAAGTTTACATCGAGGTTCTGGCAGAGCCTACAGACTGCATTGGGTACTGAATTGAGGCTGAGTAGTGCCTATCATCCTCAGACAGATGGACAGTCAGAAAGGACCATCCAGACTCTAGAGAACCTACTGAGAATGTGTGTCCTTGATTTTCAGGGAAACTGGGAAAGTCATTTGCCGTTGGCTGAATTCGCCTACAACAACAGCTACCATTCGAGTATTGGTATGGCGCCTTTCGAGGCATTGTATGGCAGGAAATGTAGATCTCCAATTTGCTGGGCAGAAGTTAGAGATGGGCCGTTGCTTGGGCCCGAAATTGTTTATGAAACGACTGAAAAGATAAAACTGATACAACAGAGACTGAAAACTGCACAGAGTAGACAGAAAAGTTATGCGGATGTGAGAAGACGGGATAGAGAATATGAAGTGGGTGATCACGTGTTTGTGAAAGTGACACCAATGAAAGGCCAGACTCGCTTTGGAGTGAAAGGCAAGTTAGCGCCGAGATATGTCGGACCGTATCAGATTATTGAGAAAATCAATCCGGTGGCGTATCAAGTTGCACTTCCTCCTGAAATGGAGCATATGCATAACGTCTTCCACATTTCGATGTTGAGAGACTATCTTCGAGATCCGTTTCATGTGATTGAGCCTACCCGTATCGTGTTGAGTGATGACTACACTTACGAGGAACGGCCTATACAGATTGTAAACCGACGGATCAAGAAACTGAGAAACAAAGAGATTCCGCTAGTGAAAGTTGACTGGCAGAACCATGGTGGTGTATATGCCACTTAGGAAAGGGAAGATGACATGGCTAGGCGATATCCGGATTTGTTCCCGCTGAACCCTGTTTTCTTCCAGACTGAAGGTAATTCGAGTTTAGAGGACTAAACTCCTTATAAGGAGGGGAGACTGTAACAACCCTCGTACCGTTTACCGTATAACCACTGAATTATATACTGATTTTTGCTAAATTGAACCGATAATGATTGATAATCGAATTAACTGAAGTATTGAATGAACTGATTGAAATCGAAACTGAAATTGAATGAGTTGTCTGTTATATTGCATTTCTATCTGTTTAATTGATTAATTATCTGTTTGCATTTATGTGTTTAAATTGCTAATTGAAGGCCTTATCGGCGGCCGATTTAGGAACCGTTTAGTGTTTCAGGATCAGTAGAATATTTGTGATTTAATGATATATTTATCTGAAAATTGGTTAGGAACGATTAAATTAGAATAAAGTGAGTTAATTGAGAACTTGGACTTATTTACCGTTTAAACCACTTAATGGACCTATTGTTTAGTATTATCATTAGAGCCTTATCACTTAACAAAGCTTTTGATCAGCTCTTCCTCATGTTCTAACCGACCAAACAAGTGAGAAAGGAGAGAGAGTGAGAAGTAAGAGGGATTTGAGCTCATATTGGTGAATTAGCTTGGAGTGCTTGGAATTAAAGTGTAACTTGGCTAAATTAAGTTTGCTAGACTTGAAATCAACACTCTAGGTAAGGAATCCATTGTCTTCTTGTCATCTTGGAGCTTCATTTTGCATGATTCTTGCTCAATTGTAGAATTAAACCATGTTTGAGTCCATATAGGTTGATTCATGCTAGAATTCATGCATGCATGCTTGAATTGATGCATTTTGAAGTTAAATTCTTGAAGAATGATACATGCATGTTCATGTCTAAGCATTAGTCCATGTTCTCATTTGGTTTTCAAAGATTGGAGCTCATTAGAGCAAGATTTGGAGCTTGAAATTAATTTAAAGTTCATGCATTACATGTCTTCAAATTGTTCTTGAAAATGGGTTTGTAAATGGCTTAATTGACCAACCCTTGGCCCTTGCATGTGCAAATTAGCTTTTGAAACTTGTTATACATGGAGTTTAAGTGTATTTTCCAAAATTTGGGGCCAAGAGGTTGAGTTTTGGATGATTGAATACTTGGTTCGAACTTGGGAGACAAATCTGGGAATTCCAGATTTTGCTTCCTCGCTCGAGCGAAAGATTCCTCGCTCGAGCGAGCACCTTTAATTAGGGCTCCGCTCGAGCGAGCATCGAGCGTGGTATCGCGCGTAAAAATCGAGCAACCAGTACTTTTACTGTTTCATCAGACCGCTCGAGCGAAGGATTGTTCGCTCGAGCGAAGCCTTTGATTTTGCAACCTCGCTCGAGCGAAGGAAGGCTCGCTCGAGCGAGCCCTCTGTTTTCAGCAACTTTTGAAAAATGCCTTCCAAGTGTATTTTTGCATCCTCATCCCATCCTAGGCATTCTTAGGCCTAGTTTAAGGCATCTTAATGAGGATTTAGACATAGAACCACACCGAGGAAATTTAGGGATTTAATTACTGTACTTCCCAACTGTTAAACTTAGTGTGTGTTCTATTTGTTAACTGTTTAGGGTTGGCTCCCGGGGACGCGCTCTAGCTGCTATTAGCCCAATCTCTGTGAGTAACAGATTGTGTAAAGATATGTTCAAATGGTTATATTTTGAATACTGAACTGAACTGTTTATTGAACTGATGTTGTTTATTGAATGAATGTATGTCCTGCATTTCGAACTGTATTGTGGCGTCCTTAGCACCCACTGTTATTGACTGTTACAGAGCTCTGTCGGTTTCCTTATGGAACCATACTGTTCGATGGCCATCATTACTGTTGGGTCTGTTAAGGCCCGGTCCTTTTGGACCTACTGTTTATAGGCTAATGGATGTACCACATATGACTGATTGATTGAAATACTGATTGACTGAAATACTAAAAGATTGAACTACTGTATAATGAATTGATTTCATTACTGTAAGGGACATTCATTCATAACCTCTTTACACGTTATGTTATTCACTGGGCTTTAGCTCACTGTTTATATATATATGTAGGTTCTCAGCAACCAGACCGGAGCTAGGAGCGTGGGTTAATCCCCAGTTTTGTCAAGCCAGCCTATGTGCCTCACTGCGAGGTTCCGAGACGCCATGCCATGGCTTGGGGTGTTTTTGTTTCCCCCACCTGTCTCCCTACTGTATTGTACCTTTTGTATAGACTGTTTTACTGTACTGTTATCGAGGGATTGAGTCCCCGTACTGAATGTCTGTAAAGGATTGTATAGCTCGTACTGTTTGAATTGTCTGAATGCATAAAAATGTTTTTGACATACAGATTTTCACAGCTCAATGGACACTAGTTATTTACTGTATTGGCTTCCGCCAGGCCCTCTACTCTGTTTGACTGTATTACTGTTCTGTTGGCCTTTCGATAATCTCGGATTACTGGCCAGTTACGGTGCTAGACCCATAGGGCCGGGTTTGGGTCGTGACAGCTACTCGCAAGTAGGCTAAAATACGAATTTCGATGAATTATCCCAATTCAAGCAACCCAACCTTCACCCACAGGCATTCAGGTAGTTATATTACATAAGCAGATAGTCTCATGGCAAGCATGCTATCATGGCAACATTCACACTCATTCAAGATGCTAAAGCATAAAAACTTACCTAGTACTCCGAGCCAAAACAAGAAACTAGTTAGGAATCATGCATGATCCTAGTTTATGTTAAGATGGCTAATGCAACACATGCAAAATGCAACTAAAATAGGCTCGGCTATTCTAAGAATGACATGTGAAATGCGACAACTCAATACACGTATTCAAGTTGCAATTGAAGTACTATGCAATTAGTATGATGCGCCGAGCCCGGTGCATGCAATACAAATGAATGAATGCAAACATGCATAGCATAAGGTATGTTAAATCAAATATGCCCTAAAACTAACTATCATAAGCGGTTAAATAAAAGGGAGAAAGAAGTGGGGGTTGGAAGACATGCATCACACACACGCACGCTTATTACACAATTGCGCCCTCTCGAGGGAGGAGCCGAAAGAATAATACAAATTAATTAACTAACAAGCTAATTAAATATTACACAGTACTTAATTAATTAAATGAATTATTTAAGCTAAGAAAGCAGTAAAGAGGCCTCGGGAAGAGGGATGAATGCATGCATGCTCGGCTCTACTCGGAAATCCATCACCATGCTCATGCTGCCTCTGTTTACACTGTTTTGCTCCTCTGAAAACTTTGCAAGTCCCAAATATGCTTCTGAATCACCTTCTGAGCACTGTGAGATATCACCGGCTAGGAGTCAAGGCCACCGGCCAAGAGGAACTGGTCATCGACCACTTGTGGCAATATTGGCCAGAAATTCATGGCCGGTCGGCACTGAAGATGGTCGACCGACCATCTCTTCCTGTAGAATCCTATTTTGCTGCAGCAGAGGACAGACAGGGCATGACAATGCATTTTCAAAGAAATGTTCGCACCACCACCCTCCTTATCATGTCTAAGACTCAAAGGAGCATGGTGCTCGACCCTCGGGCCACCAATCACGCATTTCGATGCATGATGGAAAAAGAGGCCAAGTGTGCAACTTTAATATTAAATGAAATGCATATAAACACATATGGGGCCTCAAGCCTCTATCATGATTGATCAAGAGGCAAGGGATGCATGTTCGATGCTATGCAACCTAAACATGCGAGCACACTAATGCAATACAAGCATGCAAGCAATAATGCTATGCAAGGCAACTAGCATATGACAATACGCGAAGATAAACATGCGAACAAGCATATGGCTTAACAAGCATGCAAACATGCAAGGCATGTAATAACATTCACTCATGTAACAATATGTGAGGCAAACATGTAACAACATGTTAAGCAACCTAAAACCAAAAGAATGCATGCCAAATGCACTACCACTTAAGCATACAACAACATGTTACGGACCGAGTATACAACAAGGCATAATTGAACTAGCATGCTACAACATGCAATTTTCCAAATATGCAACAAGCATGTGACAACATACAAGGCAAGCATGCAACAACATGCGAGGATGGACTTAAACCAAAATGGACAGCTCTCGAATAGGTCCAAATCAGCGGCCAAAGTTAAGAATTGGAGGCATGAAAATGCAAAACAATCATGCACATGTGAGTGGTCCAACACTTAGGCAACTATGCACAATCCTCAAGCATGAGCAAGATGTGATTGATATAAGAGTATGACAATGCATTAAGCTCTGAAAATACGTGAGGAATGATGCCAAATCAACCAAATAAAGCAAGCAAAGCATGCAAAAAAAGGTCCAAGGCCTAAGGCTAACCAAAAGGGTCAAACTATGGCCATACAAGGCAAGTCCCAAAGGGTCAAAGGGACTCAAAACAGTCCCAATGCAGGTCGAGACAAGGCCAAAAACACACTTAGATGGCATCCAAATGGCCTAAGCATGGAAGCATACGCAATGATCCATTCAAGACGCATCAGACACAAACTATCCAAAGCATGGAATAGGTGACAAATGCAAGTATTTGAGCATACTATATGGACTGAAATAACATGACAAGTGATGCCAAACCACTGAAATGGCCCAAGTAAAGTATGCTAAAAGCTTGGACACCCGAAGCTTACGAGTTAGAATACATGGTGGCTATACAAAGCAAGTCATGGACGACTAAGACAACCAAAATCAAACCTCAAGCATGTCAAAATAAGGCTAAAAAACTTCTCAAAGTTAAGCCAAAACATGTAAGCATGGTGGTCTAAACACGAGGTGCATGTTGAGGCAAATGAGGGGATTGTAAAGCAAGTATATGAAGCATGTAAGAGCCAACTAAACCCGCCCAAAACAGAGTCATGGCATGCTAAAACAACACCAAAAACCCACTGAAATGAGGTCAACATGAGCTAGGAGGACATGTTCAAACATGAAGCATACAAGACTAGTTTGCGAAACTTACACTACAAGTGCATAAACCAAGCATGGCATGACCAAGATAGGCAAAAATAGTGGCATACGACAGAAAAAAAAAACCACAAATACTAGCTAAGACATGGCCAACATGAACATAACAAAGGTGCTCACATGTGAGGCTAATATGACAAGTATTGAAGACAACAAGGAGAGAGGGTGGCCCTCTCCTTCTTAGGACCTCAAAACACCATCCCCACCACTGAAATTCTAGATTTCAGTGGTGTGAAGGCCAATACAAGGTGGTCCCGAAGCTCACAAAAAAGGCACAAAAATGAGGCCAAACAAGGCCTAAGAGGGGGTAAACAACCCCAAACACCAAAGTGATCTCAAACAACTATTTTAAGCACTTAAAAATAGAAATTTTATCAGTTATAAGTTAAGCTTAAAAACAGATGCAAGATAGGCTAAAAGCTTATGCAAAAATGGGGAATAAAAAGGATAGTTTCTCACCCTTGAAGAACCTTTTCAAGAACACCACTCTAGCAAGTTTCTCTGATCAAAACCAGCTCAAGAACCCTAACAACAACTCCTTAGAGCCTCAGCAACCAAAGATGGTATAATGCTAGGTGTTTGTGTGCAATAGTGTGAACAAAACACCCTTTAGAGCACAAAACACACACACAAATGTAAAGAGAGGGAACTATAGAGATAGATAGATACAAATTCTCTAACCTAAATTCCAGAACCTCTGAGAAGGGAGGAGGGCCTCCCCTCTTATAAGAATTCAATTCCTAAGCTTATTAGAGAAGCTAATACAAGGGAGCAAATCCCTCCATACATGTATGAAGGGGGTGTAATGTGGATGCTAGCTGTGACAGCTGGCATAAAATATCTGTCAAAAGCAGATGGAAAGGGGTCGACCAGCAAAAATGGCCGATTGACCAACAAAGGTGCCGACCGGCCACAACATTTGGCCGATGGCAAGAAAAAGGGCCGGTGGCATCATGCCTTGGCCGGTGGGTTGAGGGGATGGCCAACAAGCCACCATCTTTCCTTAAAAACAGAAATACAAGTGTTTGATTCACAACCAAGCACAAAACAGTCAAGTTGAGAGATCTTGAGACGAGGTGCGCGGCCGAGACCTCCGAGAACTCAAAACGAACACGAATATGGATGATCACCGAGTGTTCAAACGGTGACGTCCAAGTCTTGAGGATGGTCAAAAATGGGGTGTCTACAGGTTTACATTATAAATTTGGATAAGAATTTAAAAAAGAGAAGGAAAATTGTAAAATAATGCGAATATAATTTGAGTTAATTTTTTTCCCATAATATTCTATCTGATTCTATGATACATCTTAATATTTTAATTTAATATTAATAATAAATTTTTTTGTAAATAAATTATTGAGTCAATTAACCATTTTTAATGATATGAGAAATATTTTTCAACGAACAATTTTGATAATTTTATTGTTGCATAGGAGAGCAGTTAGATTTTTTTTTTTTGACGAATAGTATAATTGATTGTGAGTGATAAGTTCAATGGCATTCTGGATTCTACGAAGTTAATCTGATTTTGCTACGAAACCCACCCACCAAAAGTTCAAAATTCAAAATCAAAAAGACAAAAGAAACAAAAAATATTGACAAAGTGATAGTATAATTAGATATGAGTCATGAATTCAAAACATTTAAGGTGTCTGATAGTAGATTGTGATATTTCAAGGTGTTTGGTTATTTTAAGGTGTTTGATGTTTGAAGGTGTTTGAATTTCGAAATTGTCTATGATTGATTGTATGCAATATTAATAATTAATTTTTTATGCAATATTAATAATTAAATTTTTTGTGAAAAAAATTGTTAAGTCAATTCACGATTTTTAATGACATGAAAAATATTTTCCAAAGATCAATTTTAATAATTTTATTGTTTCATAGGAGAGTAGTTAGATTTTTTTATTTTTTTTATTTTTTTTGGGTTTGTTTACTTAAAGGGAAAATTACACAAATAGTTCATATAATTTGGGACTCGTGTCACTTTGGTCCCTGACTTTTCAATTGTGACACATTTGACCCTGAATTTTGAATTTTGTTCTAAATAAGGACAATTGAAGATACTATTGTTTAATTTCAAGGACAAAATCATCAATTTAATAAAATATAAACTAATTTCACAAAAATAAATGTCAAAAAAATGTTTTTAATTTAAAAAAAATTATTTTTATCTACTAATGATAAAATTATGTAAAATTGATAAAAATTAATAAAAATTACATGATTAATTTTTTAAAATTAATTTTACATGATCATCTCCAAACACATAATAAAAATTAATTTGGTAAAAAAAATAAATAAATGTCTAAAAGATTTATTAATTTTACATAATTTTTTTTAGTGGGTAGAAATAATTTTTAAAAATTCAAAAATATTTGTTTGACATTTATTTTTGTCAAATTAGTTTATATTTGATCAAATTGACGATTTTACCCTTGAAAAATCTAATGATATCTTCAATTGTCCTTATTTGGAACAAGATTCAAAATTCAGGGTCAAATGTGTCACAATTGAAAAGTCAGGGACCAAAGTGACACAAGTCCCAAACCATAGGGACTATTAGTGTAATTCACCCTTACTTAAATTACAAAATTTAACAAAGAGTAGTAATAATGAGAACTTTAAGTGTTTTTAATATTAAAAGCTAAAATTTTTACGAATAAAAATCTTATTACAATCAGATAAGAGTTAATCAACTAATATATTATCAAGTGATAGACAAGAAAACAAGAAAGCCATAATTTATCAAAGAGTAATAGTTTTTACACCCACAGGAAAATCATAAGAATATTAGGAATGAATATATCTTTAAAATTAAAGTATGAACGCAATGAAGGTACTCTGCACCATTATTTTGATGTTACAATGTTCCAAAAATTCCATTGAAGAACTCGTTAGCAATAATTTTTTATTCAACTACTTCAAAGATTACTCCATTAACCAAAACTTAGGTGACAACAAATGTAGTATGATTCAACAAAGCCCATGAGTCTCTAGATACACTAAAGAAACAAAAAAAAGATTGACCAAGTGATAGTATAATTGGATACCTTGATAGTCTTGATACATAGAAAATACACAACATCCGAAACACCGAAATGTTTTGCAAAGTTGCTGGTAAATTTAAAACCTACGATCAACATCATCAGACAACACCCAAATTCCATGAGCCTCTAGATAGTATAATTGGATATGAGTCATAAGTCCAAAACATTCATGATATTTGATAGTAGATTGTGATGTTTTAAGGTGTTTGGTTATTTTAAGGTGTTTGATGTTTGAAGGTATTTGAATTTCAAAAGATGTATATGCTGTTTGTGGTTTTGTTGATATTTAATTTAATAAGTTTGAGAAATAATAACTAACAAGTTTGAGAATTAATAAGTTTGAGAGGGTATTTTTAGTATACACAAAAGTAGAAAACATGACAATTCTTCATACTTTTTAATAAGTAGATAAAGACCTTGTTACAAATAATCTAAAATCATTTAATCCCACCTCAACCAATGGTTGGGGCCTACTTTAATTTCACATTAAAGTTACCAAAAATTCATTTTTTTTTCCCCAACAATTCCCTACATGAATAAAAATTGACTGAATAAAGAAAACGGACAACGTTTACAACAAAGACACGGAGAGAGAGCACACAGATTAACCCTACATCAGAAAAGGTAGCTATTAGCCTTGAACCTTTCGTAGTAAAAGCTTATCGGAGTTACTGGCTGATCAGTGAACGTGATATCTTGAACTGCTCTATCGTTTGTGTAAACCGAGACAATAGACCTCACACAGGACTTAGTCCAACCATTGTTCTTGTTCTCACATATGTGTCTGGTATGGCCCTGAAACACTAGCCTAGTTCAGTGAGTGTATTTAAAGAATTTGGCCTTACCAATTCTTAAAGAAGTGGCCCATTTCGCACTCACATAGGTGACCTATATAAGATATCTCATTATACCACCGGTTGATTATTTATATCACTCAGGTCATTAAAAACATTAGCTTAACCTTCCACCCCACAGGGTATCACTGTACAAAGGAATGAGCAAGAAGATTTACCTTTTCAGTGACTCACTTATTACACGAAATTAGGTTATCCCTTTGAACCTAGATCTTGGGATCTCCAGTCAACTAGGTTGGGTTTTCCGTTCCGGTAACATTACTAAAGGCCTTAACCCTATTCCTCTTGACAACGTTTCTACTCACTCTCAAGTTAACCCTTTGGTTAGCAGATTCGGAATGTTGTCCTTAAACTTTTTATAGTCTAAAGAGGCAACTCCATTAGAGAGTAGTTGTCATATGGAATTATGTCTAGACTTTTCATTATACATATTGCTCTATGCCCCTCCTATTGTCGATTGGCTATTACAATGAATACAGATAGCATGCACAAGCCTCGGCCAACGTGGAATATCCTCAATGAACTAACGAAGCCATTTAGCTTCTTCAGTTGCTTTATTCAAAGCAATAAACTCAGATTCCATAGTTGATCTCGATATACACGCTTGCTTTGAAGATTTTCAAGACACGACTACCCCTCCGAGAGTAAACACATAACCACTAGTGGACTTGGAGTCCTTTATATCAGATATCCAATTAGCGTCACTATACCCTTCTAGTACCACTGGGTATCTGGTATAATGTAGCCCATAATCCCGGGTGTAGCGTAGATAACCTAACACCAGCATAATGTCCCTCTAATGAGTGGCATTCGGATTACTCGTGTATCTATTAAGCTTGCTAATAGAGTAGGCTATATCTGGCCTTGTATAACTCATCAGATACATCAAATTTTCAATGACTTGAGAATATTCTAGCTAAGAGACACTTTCACCATTATTCTTAGTCAAATGTAGACTCACGTCTACCAGTGTCCTAGACACACTTGTATCTGATTTACTAAATTTCTCAAGTACCTTCTCAACATAGTGAGACTGAGAAAGTACAATACCATTAGATGTTCTAGTAATCTTAATACCCAGAATGACATTTGCAAGGCCTATATCTTTAATGTCAAACTTGGAGTTTAACAATCTCTTAGTAGTTCTAATCATCTCATCATTACTATAAAAAATGAGTATGTCATCAACTTATAGATACAAAATGACATACGCTCTGTCAGTGTCTTTGCGAATTTGTCACACTCATTGATTTTGAACCCATTTGACAACATAGCATTGTCAAACTTCTCATGCCATTGCTTAGGAGCTTGCTTCAAACCATACAATGATTTGACAAGCTTATAGACTTTCTTATTTTGTCCTGGAGCTGAAAACCCCTCGGGTTGCTCCATGTAGATTTATTCATTTAAATCTCCATTTAAGAAAGTTGTTTTGACATCCATTTGATGTATCTCTAAACCACGTAAAGCTACTATTGCAGTTACCATACGAATGGATGTAATCCTTGTCACAGGTGAATACGTATCAAATTAATCCAGGCCTTCTCGCTATCTGTATCCTTTGATAACTAGCCTAGCTTTATACTTATCAATTGATCCATCTGCTTTTATCTTTCTTCTAAAGATCCACTTGCTTCCCAAGGTCTTACTGCCTAGGGTTAGATCAACCAACTCCCAAGTATGGTTCTGTAAGATTGAGTCAATCTCATTCTTAATTGCTTCTTTCCACAAAGGACTTTCAGATGAAGTCACAGCTTTATAGAAAGTTCGAGGTTCTCTCTCTAACATATAAGTCAAGAAGTTCGGACCAAAGGACTTTGCGGTCCTTGCCCTTTTACCCCTTCTTGGCTCATCTATTTCCTCAGCTTGATCATCAGCTTGATCATTTACTTGATCATCTATGTGATCATTGTCACCTTCAACCTCTTTCATGGAACTCAGAACCCCTTCTTGGATGTGACAAGGAAATACATTTTCAAAGAAAGATGCATTTCTGGATTTCATGATAGTATTCTTGTGTATATCTAGAATAGCAGACTTAACACACAAGAAATCGATTTGCACTGCTATATTGTGCATAACCGTTGAATACAAAATCAATAGATTTTTAGGCTTATCTTAACCCTCTTTGGTTTAGGTATTACCACATTTTGCATGGCACCCCACATTTGTAGAATTTATACGAAGGCTTTTGGCTTTTTCCAAAAATTCATACAAAGTCTTTAAACAATTCCTTATGTCACAATGATTATGAAACTCTCAAAATCATATTACAGTAGAATGTCATCAATCGAATTAGGCCCCCAAACATATTTAGTCCAACCTATCACTCTGAAGCCAAAAGTCTTACTATTAGGAAATGCAAATCCAGTGTTCAATAGTCTACTATTCGGAACTTCATAACATGGCCAGTAGTTTTATCACTAGGAATCACTAATTTCTCAGCATACAGTCAGTAGACTTTCTACTACTAGGAATCACAATGTTTTAACATGTGATCAATATTCACTTTACTAATAGGAATCATAATATCCTGACATAGGATTAATAGACTCTTTCATTACTAGAAATCATTATGTCTTGACATATGATCAGTAGCCTCTCCATTACTAGGAACCATCATGTCTTGATATATGATTAGTAATCTGTTCACTACTAGGAACCACAATCTCATAACTGTGTAGCCAGTGGTCTAACATCTCTTAGGAACTACCAGTTTTCTATCTCTTTGAGTAGTGATCTTGTACTCACTAGGAGCCACCAATTTAAGAATATATTTAGAATTTAAAAATTAAAAAATATATTCACCACCGTAACGGGTTGTCTCATCGTTACTTTCAAGCAAAGTCGCATAGTGATCATATATACTGTAATTGACACAAGGATAATATACTAATCGCCTCTGATTAATTCAGAGATATTATCACGCAATCTTATGATTTCCTTTAATCACACTTGATCTCTCTAAATCTTTGTTTAAGAACCTCGCAAGGCTTAAGGTTGGTAGGTGGAACAACATTTATGTTATCACCTCTTGAAGCCATTTCTGAAAAATCACAATAGAATTTCACTATTCTGTTTTTTCAGACACTAAACTTAACACTAGAAAATTCAAAGTTTGAAATTTAATTCAAAACTGATCTCACCACTTACCTTAGAATCGAACATGGTCAAGAAAGTTTCCAAGAAGACTGGAGGGGTCACACTGGTCCCACTTAAGACCTAATTAACCTTAGACAAAACTTTCAAGAGTATGTTGACTCCTAATCCATTTGAAACAAATTTAGAATTAAGTTTTCTAGGGGATAAACTAGGTTAAAACAAACCAATTCAGAAGCAAATAAAATTTGCTACCAAAATTACATCACTCATAAAAGTTAACCGATACTCCCGGAACTGAGCCCATTATTTCTGAATAAAATCATAAATATTTTAGCTAATGCTAAAATTTGGTTTCTTTCCTCAAAATCAAAATACTTTGGAAATAATCAGATTATAAATCAAAACACTTTCTCCAAACTTGGTTTTCCAACATTTTATGAATAAAATGATTAAACCCAAAGACTTCTTTAAACCCCAAAGGTTTGAAACCAAACCCGTCTTAGTTGTCATTTTTGAACAAATAAGAACTACTCTTTAGCTAAGGCTAAACACTTTGGTTTCTATTACAGAAAACCAAACCAAGTTCCAAACTTACAAGTAATTTAAAAATTGCTAACCAAATTACAAGCAATGTAAAAAATTGCTACAACAATGATTAAGCAAAGAAAATACTTCTAACACTACAAGCAAATAAAACTTGCTTTTACACAACCGGTAAAAACTAACTAAATCCAAGCAAAAAATTGCTTCACTAAACAAATGTAAACCAATCCAAATAGGATTATTATTTTTTTTCCCTCTAAACTCCTTTCTTCGTTTAGGTATTTCTGTTCAATCAAAAAAGTTAGTAGTCCAAATTTTTATTACAATCCCAAATTTTATGAATTTGGATTTGTATTCATCTTTTCATTCCCTTGGGCATAGGTATGCCTGTAAAGTAACTTAGTAGAAAAACACAACAAAATACAAAACAAATAATCTAAAGAAATGGTAAAGCAATAAAGTTATTTCAAATTTCTAGCACTATATTGAATAGCAAAATTAAGTAGAAATTAAAGTGCTATATCAATTACACAAATAAAACTAAACTTCCAAAATTCAATTTACAAGTTAATTGGCTCAATAAATATGTAAATAAATATAGACAAGTTACAAAACCTTGATAACTCCAAATACTTAAATTGACCAATTTAATAAACTAAAGTTATATGAAATTATTACACAATGACCATGTAAATAATTTTAACAATTAGCTTGCACATAATTCTTAGAAATAAAATTATGCACATCATTCTAGAAACTAATCAGCATATAACTAAAATCTAGAAAATTTAGAATATGCAAATTATAGGAAATAATAAACATGTGAATTAAACTAAAATGTAATAAATATTGAACATATTGATTATACTAGAAACTATAAACTAATTAAGAGCATGTAATTTTAGGAAGCAAGTGATATGTAAATAATTCTGAAAAACTAGAAGCAATTTAACATGCAAATTATATTGTAAAACTAGAAGCATGTAAATTATGATAAAGATTTAAAAATACAAAGCATGAAAATTTATTTATTTATTTAAATTAATTAAACAGTAGATCATAAATCAATTAATTAATTATTCCATAAATTGAATTATAGTAGACAACTTATCCATGTGAATTACAGTGCCTCCTATATGCTACAGGAATAACCAAAGCAATAGCATACTAAAAAAAATTAATAAGTAGAATATCTCATGAGCAATATTCAAATGGGAAAAACTTAATTCAGTGATACAGGTGCTCCAGAAAACCAAAACAATAGCATGCATACCAAATGAATTTACAGCTCTCTTTTGTAGCTCGAATTTTCCATGGCTTGAGCGGCCTGAAATCCCAAAACAACGTCGTTTTGGAAATTTTTTTTTTTTTTTTTTTTTTGTGCCCCTTTTCTTCATAACTCAAAAGAAGAAGAAAGGAGAAGAAGAAGAAGAAGAATAAAGAAACAAACAAGAAGAAGAAAGAAGAGGATCTGGAGATCATCAACACGACATCATCATCATCAACAACCAACACATCTAGAAAACACTTGACTAGTTTAGAACCCCCACACACATACAGAAGAAATTCAAACCCACACACACACATACAGAAGAAGAAGAAGAAGAAACACACAAATCAAACCCCCCCTCCCACACACACATCTGGAAAATCAAACCCACACACACACACATACACATACACAGAGCAGCAGCGGAAACACTTGCACACACAGAACCAGCACGAGCCTCATCGGCAGCAGCACCAACCTCGTCGGCACACATAGAAATCGGCGATATGGGTCGTCGTTCGTCGTTCTCCGTCGTCCTCCGACGGAGGTGAGAGTGAAGAGATAGGGAGGAGAGAGAGGCAAGAGGGATGAGGCGAGAGTCAGAGCATCGGGGAGAGGGATGAGACGAGAGTGAGAGAGGCTTGAGTGAGAGTGTTGATTTTGTTTGGAGAGGGACGAGAGTGAGAGGAGAGAGAAATTTTTAGTTTTGAGCCATTCGAGCCCGGTATAATTCAAGCTACGGATGATTTTTGATGAATTTAATACCCTAATCTTGACTTGCAACTGAGTCAGCACATATGGTCCTACACACGAAAGTCAAAACCTGGGGAAATTTTTTTTTTTTTTTTTCCATTTTGCATACCGAGAGCAGTATACATACTGGGGAAAAACAAAACTAATTGAGGTTATAAATGAATCTATTGATTCAATTACATGGAATATATATATATATATAATATGTTTTAAGTTTGTTGTATAAATTATGCAATTAAATAAAACAAATAGATTCATATTGAACAACCACTTTGAATTTCAAAACAAGAACATGATAGAATTTACAGAAATTCCTAATAAAATAAAACTAGCAAAAAAAAGCAAACCGAAACCTGTGTAATATTACAGTGTTCTTAAAACAGATTAGCCGCCTTACTGTGGGTGCTGGAGGAACGTCGACTTCTATCTCCCAAGATACAATGGTTTAGACCGGCTAACGCAGAAGCACCTTTTGTTAGCTTTGGCGAACTGACAATGGTAGCACTCTCTCAACACAGGAAGAAAATTGTAGGAGGAGATTAACTTGACTATAATATGAGAGAGAAATTTCTATACCAAAACCAAGGGGGATGGGTCTTCTTTTATACACCATAGAGCAGAGAGGAGGAGCCACTAGCCATGAAGGCTAGCAACCAATGCTTATGAAGATTAGCAACCAATGCCTATTACTCATACAAAAACTACTGGAGCAATGGACCAAAACTGATGGGACAATAATATCTGAGATATATATTTTGTATACATAAGTATGTATATCTGCAGCAGACTTGGCCCAAAAAGACTAGGTTGGTGGACTACCAATCTGGGCGAACCATGACCCACGAATCATGAACTCGGACCCGGCCCGATCTGGGAGGGTAGCATACGTGTGGCAATTTTTTCATAACCAACTTTGACCATAGCCTTTATAGCGATCCCGGTTTCCCTTTTCTTTATTTGTCGTATCTGGACTTAGGTTTTGTGGAGTTAGTTGTTGTGTATATCTTGTTTACATCCTTTACTCTTTATATTTGAGTCTTGGGTTGTGTTGAGAAGGTTTGGAACAGGTTGGTTGAGCTTAGAAACCAAGTCTAGTTGCCCAGATTTTGGCTTGTCCACTTGAGCGGGACTTTTGACGCTCGAGCAGGGACCTTTTTGTTTCTTGTCCGCTCGAGCGGTGGTTTGGGTGCTCGAGCGGGGAATACACCCATCTAGTATTTCCTGTGTAATGTTGGACGCTCGAGCGGGTAATTGGCCGCTCGAGCGGGAGTTTGTGTGTGTCGCTCGAGCGGGGAGTTGGGCGCTCGAGCGAGAGACCTGACTGCAAAAGTGCTGGGAGTGTGCATCCGACGCTCGAGCGGGGGATTGGCAGCTCGAGCGAGAGTCTGTGAGTGCTGCTCGAGCAAGGGTTTGGCCGCTCGAGCGGGGCGACTGAGTTAAAGCTCCGTGTTTTGACTTTCTTTAAAATCACTTTTTCACTTCCCTTCTCTCTCATACTTTTCTAAAAACTCCATTGTTGAGCTTCTCTCTCTAAATCCTTTCCTTCTCTCTAGGGATTGATCTAGTAAGAGTTGTTTCCTCACCTTTGGCCTTTACAAAAAAGTTGTTGATCGTCGAGGGCTATCTTTTGATCCGAGAAGTTTGTGATTTGGAGCATTTTTGTTTCTTCATCTTCTTCGTTGGGTTCCATCTTTTAAGGTAGGGATTCCTACTCACTATTATGGTCTTTGACATAGATTTTTGGTTATTTTGATAAAGTGTTGAAGTTGGTTGATTTTGGGACTTAGGGTTTCAAAATGTTATAATAGAGGGCTCATTATTTTGATTCTTAAACTTATATTCTTGGGTCTAAAAATGATGATTTGGGTGTTGGTTGTTGATATTTGAACCTATGGTTTAATATTGAGAGTTGGGGAAGAAAGCCCTAATTTGTGGGTAAATTAATTGGTATAATTAATTTGGAAAGTGTGGGATTTATGGAATCGAATTGGAATTAATGAAATTGATTCCTTATAGTGTGAAATGGTGGAGTTGGATTTATTAATCGCTCATTTTTGAAAACATTGATAATTTATTTGTTGGAGCTTTGATTATCTGCTTAGAAATAATTGCTTGGACTACCGGTGGAGGGTAATTTTGATTGTTGTAGACAATGCATGATGATTAGGCAAATTAAAACTAATCAATTGATTAGGTCATAGAGTATGACGGATGAAAGAATACATTAACGTTATGTATTGATTGAATATGTATATGATCTTTGTGTATATATATATATATGTTGTGTTGTGTGGGAGGTGATAGGGGATGTACTCCACGGTTTAGGGGAAGATGGGGAATGGACCTCTAAACCGGATGTTGTTTGGGAGAAGATAAGGGATGGACTCCGTTGACACAGCTCATACGCTTGTCAGTTGATGTGTTGATATAGTTGATATACTTATCTTTGGAAATGTTGATATAGCTTATATGCTTATCTGTTGATTTGTTGATATAGCTCGTATGCTTATCTGTCGAAGTGTTGATATAGCTTGTAGGCTTATCTATTGTGAAATGGGAAAACGTTTAAAATGAGTTATTGTCTCATGTAAGTTGTTGGCCAGGTTCTGAGCCATGGTCGTGAATTGTGAATTTGATAATAGATGGAAAACAGAATGAAACATAGACACTGTGGTCTTGTAATGAGAGTGGTGTAGGAATTGATTTATGGGGATTAAACATTTATCAATTGCTAATGTCTTAGTTAATGCTCATATTGTGTTTAGCATATCTCTATTAGGCGTTGGCTCACCCTATATGGGACATCATTTTTAGGTACAGGTAGCATGTCGCCTCCAAGGACATAGCTTGGATGGTTATGGGAGTTGAAGACTCTTTTTGGATTATGTTGTTTGTATTACATGTGTATCAAGCCAAGGGCTTATTTGTATAGAGTCAGTACTTTTCTTTTTGTAACCAAGTGTTAACTTGGAAAACTGTAAGCCTGAAGGGCACTTGCTTTTGTTGTTAACATGTAATACTGTTGTAAGAACTACTCTAATGAATATAAATGGTTGATTTCTCTTATATCAATGCATGTCTAAAGTGATGGGTTTTATGTAATATTTTGAGGGCGTTACAACTTGGTATCAAAGCGTACCGGGTTCGAATACTTTGGGTACATGGGAAGTGATTAGTATCACAATGGGTTTGTCTCGCTTGGTTAGAGACTCAGATGTAGTGTTACATGCTTATATGATAACATGTTTATATGATTACTTGGGTATGGGATTTAATTTCTAGGATGTTGATTGGATCCTTGGGTTTCTGGGAGTCTTGTTGGAAAGGCACTTGATCAATGCTGTTTCTAACCGGAACTCTAGCAACGCCTCGAGACTATCATTATCCATGAATGTAATTCGTAAGTGCTTATGTGTTTATGTGTTTACGTGGAATGAATTAAAGTTGTCCATGCATTAGGACGCGAGTGTTTAGTTTCGGCACATTTATGAATGTGCTAATGTTCTTCGTTTCCTTATTTAGGATGTCAGGATGAGGAAAAAGAGATAGGCGTGGTGGGCCTAGGAGGCAGGAAGTGCCTATACTGGATGAGATTCCGGTAGTGCAGAAGGGAGTTGGTCAGGCCAATGTGGCCAAGCCAGCGGGTCAGCAGGCTATGAGTGCCTTGGCCAGAGAGATAGCAGGAGCTTTGGGTATTCTCAGAGCTGAAAATCAGGTTGCAGAGGCAGGACCTTCTTTCGTAAAGAAGGAGTTCTTCCGGTCTAATCCGGACGAATTTGTTGGGGATTCGAGGGAGCCACTTAAGGCTGACGAGTGGTTAGAACAAATGAGTAAGACGTTCGAGATGCTTGGCATTGAGGACGGAGCACTGAAGGTGACCTTGGCATCCTTCCAGCTGAAGGGAGATGCGGGTCAATGGTGCAAGTACAAGAAGGTTCGTGTCGGTGGGGCATGGAAGGCTTTTGTAGATGCTTTCCAGGAAAGGTTCTTATCTTCAGCCGTTAGGGAGAAGCTGAGGGATCAGTTTTGCCGGCTTAAGCAGTAGGGTCTGATAGTGGCCGAATTTGAGGCTACTTTTACTAGCTTGTCCAGGTTTGCACCTGAACTCGTGGCGTCCGAGGAACGCCGTTGCTATGAGTTTGAGCGGAAGTTGAGGCTTGGCCTCAAGTTGAGGGTTGGTGGATCCTTCATTCAAGAGTATAGACATCTGGTGGATGCGGCTGCTCATATGGAGATTATGATGTAGGAGGAGGATGATGAGAAGCAGCAAGGTTCCAAGAGGAGCCAAGAGGGTCAAGGTGATGGCAAGAGATAGAGGGGTTTTAACCTTCAGCAGTCTCAGGGTAGTTTGGCTAGATCGACTTTTTCGGTACCGAGTGCAGGGTCCGGGAGAGGTAGTCAGGGAGGCTTGACTTGTTTTGTATGTGGCTAGTTGGGTCACAAGTCTTCAGTTTGCCCGCAGAAGGAAGGGAGTCAGCGAGCTGCTTCTTCTTCAGCCAGACCTCAGGGCTAGAGTCAGGGCAGAGGCCAGCCCTTGTCTTGTTATCAATGTGGACAGCCTGGGCACCTGAAAAGGTTATGCCCACAGTTGAGTGCCACTTCAGGGGCATCTGGTTCTAGGTAGACGTAGAGTTATCAGCCAGCTCAGTCTGTGCAGGCCTTGAGGGCCAACCCGGGAGCTTCGTCTTCACAGTCTGTGCAGCAGTCGTATGCTCCTAGGGGTGAGCAGGTGGACTAGGGGCCTACAGGGCGCGTGTATGCTGTTACCGCGTAGGACCTAGTACCGACTCCATCAGTAGTGAGAGGTACCTTTCTGTTTTGCAACTCGGTTGCTAGTGTATTGATTGATACGGGTGCGTCTCATTCTTTTGTATCTGCTACATTTGCATCTATGTTGGAGTTGGAGGTAGCACTGTTAGCATCTCCTATTTGTGTTATGTCACCTGTTGGGGGTGAGTTGATTTTGAAACACGGATGTAGAGGTTGTGATATAGAGGTCGACAATCATAGGCTTCCGTTTCCTTTTGTAGTTATGCCCATGAAGGGCTTTGATGTTATTTTGGGTATGGACTGGTTATCGTCATACCGGGCAGTTATTGATTGTTATCGCTAGAGGGTCACTTGTTGTACCGTGAGCAGGGAGTGTTTCCATTTCTTGGGGGACCGGGTTGGTAGTGTTTTGCCACCGGAGTATGATCCGCGAGGGCGGAGTGAGCATAGTGGTCTACTTGCTAGCTTTGAGAGTGGTGAGTGTAATGAGACCCAGATTGTGTTGCCGAGGGTAGTTTGTGAGTACTCGGATGTCTTTCCCGAGGATCATATTAGTTTGCCACCTCACCGGGAGATAGAGTTCTCTATTGATTTAGTGCCCGGCACGGCGCCGATTTCCATGGCACCTTACCGTTTTGCTCCCGCAGAGTTGGTTAAGTTGAAAGTTCAGCTCCAGGAATTGTTAGATAAGGGCTTCATTCGTCCTAGTGTTTTGCCATGGGGAGCACCGGCCCTCTTTACTAAAAAGAAAGATGGTGCCTTGAGATTGTGTATCGATTACCGGAAGTTGAATCGGGCTACGGTTAAAAATAAGTACCCTATGCCCCGTATAGATGATTTGTTTGACCAGTTGAAGGGTTCCCGTTGTTTCTCTAAGATAGACTTGAGATCGGGTTACCACCAGTTGAGGGTCAGGGAGGAGGATATTCCAAAGACGGCATTCCGTACACGGTATGGCCATTATGAGTTTCTGGTGATGCCATTTGGGCTTACCAATGCACCGGCAATCTTTATGGACTTGATGAACCGAATCTTCTGGGAATTCTTAGATCGTTTTGTAGTCATTTTCGTGGACGACATTCTGATTTATTCACCTTCAAAGGAGGAGCACGAGGCACACTTGAGAGTGGTGCTTGAGTTGCTTAGAGCCCATAGGCTGTATGCCAAGTTTGGGAAGTGTGAGTTCTGGCTAAAGGAAGTCAAGTTCTTAGGCCATGTGGTTTCCGGGGAAGGGGTGTCTGTTGATACATCCAAGACTGAGGCAGTGCAAGATTGGGCACAGCCTAAGAGTGTGTTTGAGATCTGTAGTTTTCTGGGATTAGCTGGGTATTACCGTCGGTTTGTGAAGGATTTCTCCAGGTTAGCTTCACCATTGACTAGATTGACTCGGAAGGGAGTCAAATTTATGTGGAGTGAGACTTGTGAAAAGTCGTTCTAGGAATTGAAAGTTAGATTGACCACCGCTCCGGTTTTGATTATTCTGGAGAGAGGGTTGGGTTACGCAGTCTATTGTGATGCCTCACGAGAGTGTTTGGGTTGTGTATTGATGCAAGAGGGGAAAGTAGTAGCCTATGGCTCTCGTCAGTTAAAAATTCATGAGAAGAATTACCCTACACATGACCTAGAGTTAGCAGCAGTGATCTTTGCCTTGAAAATCTGGAGGCACTACCTTTATGGTGAGAGATTCGAGGTGTTCTCAGATCATAAGAGTCTGAAATATCTGTTTACACAGAAAGACTTGAACTTGAGGTAGAGGAGGTGGATGGAGTTCATTGAGGATTACGACTTTGAGTTACATTATCATCCGGGGAAAGCGAATGCTATGGCCGATGCCCTTAGCAGAAAATCCATTGGTGATGTAGCTTGTGTAGCCATCCGGGAGTGGGAGATGTTGGGGACACTTGGTGAGCTTAATTTGCGTCTGGGCGAATCTGTTGAGGCTGTGGCCTTGTTTTCTGTTGTTGCGCAGCCTACACTTGTGACTCGAGTGTTAGAGGCACAGAGAGGTGACCTTGAGGTAGAATCCCTCCGAGAGAAGATCTCTAGTAGAAAAGTTGAGAAGGGTTTGACGGTGTATCCCGACCTGAGTGTGAGATACCGAGACCGTTTGTTTGTGCCGGAGTCTTGCCGTGAGGAAGTACTCCGAGAGTTTCACCATTCGCGCCTTGCGGTGCATCCGGGAGGTACTAAGATGTATCAGAATTTGGGTCGCCAGTTTTGGTGGCGGGGTATGAAGAGAGATGTGGCTGTTTTCGTATCGAAGTGCCTTACTTGTCAGCAAGTGAGGGCCGAGCATCAGAGGCCAGCGGGTTTGTTTCAACCCTTGCCTATTGCCGAGTGGAAGTAGGAGCATGTCACTATGGATTTCGTTGTAGGTCTTCTGAGGACTCAGCGGGGTAGTGATGCTATTTGGGTGGTTGTAGACCGGTTGACTAAGTCGGCGCACTTCATTCCTATGCGCGTGAGAGATTCAGCAGATCATCTTGCCGACTTGTATATTCGGGACATAGTGAAATTGCACGGGGTCCCAGTGACGATCGTCTCAGATAGAGATCCTCGTTTTACTGCTAGGTTGTGGCAGAGTTTGCATAGTGCCTTAGGCACTAAGTTGACCTTTAGTACAGCTTATCATCCTCAGACTGACGGGCAGTCCGAGCGTACTATTCAGATCCTTGAGGATATGTTTCGGGGTTGTGTCCTTGACTTTAGTGGGACATGGGAGAGGCACTTGCCCTTGGTGGAGTTTGCCTACAACAACAGCTTTCAGTCTAGTATCGGTATGGCACCGTTTGAGGCCTTGTATGGCCGACCTTGTAGGTCTCCGGTTTGTTGGGCCGAGGTGGGTGACGCACCTTTGTTGGGTCCAAAGTTGGTTAGGGAGACGACGGAGAAAGTTAAGCTTATCCGTAGGAGGCTTGTTACAGCCCAGAGTCGTCAGAAATCTTATGCTGACCGTAGGAGAAGACCGTTGGTGTTTGAAATGGGTGATCATGTCTTTCTGAAGATATCACCTAGGCGGGGATTGATGAGGTTTGGGAAGAGTGGGAAGTTGTCCCCTCGGTTTGTTGGTCCTTTTGAGATCCTTGAGAGAATTGGCGAGGTTGCTTATCGTTTAACTTTGCCGCCACAGCTATCCGGGGTTCATGACGTGTTTCATGTGAGTATGCTTCGGAAGTATGAGCCGGATCTATCACATGTATTGGATTGGGCCGACTTAGAGGTAGATGAGGATGCCTCGTATGAGGAGAGATCGGTTCGGGTCTTGGATTGGCGGGATCAAGTCCTGCGTGGCAAGACCATTCCTTTGGTAAAGGTTTTATGGAAACATCACGGAGTGGAGGAGGCCACTTGGGAACGTGAGTTGGAGGTCCGAGAGAAATATCCGGACCTATTTGGGGATGTTTGAACATATGTTGTATATATTGTTGTATTGTTGAACTTTAAGATCATTAAATATGTCTTAAGTTGTAAAACATTGTGAATGTTTTGGTTTATGGAAATATTGTAGAACTTGCCTTGATATGGGAGTTGATTGTAATATTACATATATTAGCTATATTATAGAACTGGAGATGTATCATGAAAATTGATTATGATATGAAATTGTGAACCATGTGTGTTGAAATGGTTGAAAAGGAAAGGGAAAGCATGTTGATAATGCAGGTTGTTATGCATAATGTGAAATGCCTCTTGAGAAGAGATGGGAATGACTGGTAATGGGTCGGAATGTTTAATATTATGTTGTAATATTGTTGAAAATGGAGAAAACCTGTTTTCGGAAAACTTATGTTTAATTTCGGGGACGAAATTCTTTAAGGGGGGGAGGTTATAGTGATCTCAGTTTCCCTTTTCTTTATTTGTCGTATCCGGACTTAGGTTCTGTGGAGTTGATTGTTGTGTATATCTTATTTACATCCTTTACTCTTTATATTTGAGTCTTGGGTTGTGTTGAGAAGGTTTGGAACAGGTTGGTTGAGCTTAGAAACCAAGTCTAGTTGCCCAGATTTTGGCTTGTCCGCTCGAGCGGGACTTTTGACGCTCGAGCGAGGACCTTTTTGTTTCTTGTCCGCTCGAGCGGTGGTTTGGGCGCTCGAGCGGGGAATACACCCATCCAGTATTTCCTGTGTAGTGTTGGACGCTCGAGCGGGTAATTGGCCGCTCGAGCGGGAGTTTGTGTGTGTCGCTTGAGTGGGGAGTTGGGCGCTCGAGCGAGAGACCTGACTGCAAAAGTGCTGGGAGTGTGCATCCGACGCTCGAGCGGGGGATTGGCCGCTCGAGTGGAAGTCTGTGAGTGCCGCTCGAGCGGGGGTTTGGCCACTCAAGCGGGGCGACTAGGTTAAAGCTCCGTGTTTTGACTTTTTTTTAAAATCACTTTTTCACTTCCCTTCTCTCTCATACTTTTCCAAAAACTCCATTGTTGAGCTTCTCTCTCTAAATCCTTCCATTCTCTCTAGGGATTGATCTAGTAAGAGTTGTTTCCTCACCTTTGGCCTTTACAAAAAAGTTGTTAATCGTCAAGGGCTATCTTTTGATCCGAGAAGTTTGTGATTTGGAGCATTTTCGTTTCTTCATCTTCTTCGTTGGGTTCCATCTTTTGAGGTAGGGATTCCTACTCACTATTATGGTCTTTGACATAGATTTTTGGTTATTTTGATAAAATGTTGAAGTTGGTTGATTTTGGGACTTAGGGTTTCAAAATGTTATAATAGAGGGCTCATTATTTTGATTCTTAAACTTATATTCTTGGGTCTAAAAATGATGATTTGGGTGTTGGTTGTTGATATTTGAACCTATGGGTTAATATTGAGAGTTGGGGAAGAAAGCCCTAATTTGTGGGTAAATTAATTGGTATAATTAATTTGGAAAGTGTGGGATTTATGGAATCGAATTGGAATTAATGAAATTGATTCCTTATAGTGTGAAATGGTGGAGTTGGATTTATTAATCGCTCATTTTTGAAAACATTGATAATTTATCTGTTGGAGCTTTGATTATCTTCTTAGAAAAAATTGCTTGGGCTACCGGTGGAGGGTAGTTTTGATTGTTGTAGACAATGCATGATGATTAGGCAAATTGAAACTAATCAATTGATTAGGTCATAGAGTATGACGGATGAAAGAATACATTAACGTTATGTATTGATTGAATATGTATATGATCTTTGTGTATATATATATGTTGTGTTGTGTGGGAGGAGATAGGGGATGTACTCCACGATTTAGGGGAAGATAGGAGATGGACCACTAAATCGGATGTTGTTTGGGAGAAGATAGGGGATGGACTTCGTTGACACAGCTCATACGCTTGTCAGTTGATGTGTTAATATAGCTCATATGATTATCTTTGGAAGTATTGATATAGCTTATATGCTTATCTGTTGATTTGTTGATATAGCTCGTATGCTTATCTGTCGAAGTGTTGATACAGCTTGTAGCTTATCTATTGTGAAATGGGAAAACGTTTAAAATGAGTTATTGTCTCATGTAAGTTGTTGGCCAGGTTCTGAGCCATGGTCGTGAATTGTAAATTTGATAATAGATGGAAAACGGAACGAAACATAGACACTATGGTCTTGTAATGAGAGTGGTGTAGGAATTGATTTATGGGGATTAAACATTTATCAATTGCTAATATCTTAGTTAATGCTCATATTGTGTTTAGCATATCTCTACTGGGCGTTAGCTCACCCTATATGGGACATCATTTTCAGGTACAGATAGCATGCCGCCTCCAAGGACATAGCTTGGATGGTTATGGGAGTTGAAGACTCTTTTTGGATTATGTTGTTTGTATTACATGTGTATCAAGCCAAGGGCTTATTTGTATAGAGTCAGTACTCTTCTTTTTGTAACCAAGTGTTAACTTGGAAAACTGTAAGCCTGAAGGGCACTTGCTTTTGTTGTTAACATGTAATACTGTTGTAAGAACTACTCTAATGAATATAAATGGTTGATTTTTCTTATATCAATGCATGTCTAAAGTGATGGGTTTTATGTAATATTTTGAGGGCGTTACAGCCTTAGCCCAAGCCTAAGATCGACGACCCACGGATCATGGACTCAACCCAATCCGGGTAGGCGGTCTGCACGCGCGCATGTGGCAATTTTTCCATAGCCGACTTGGACCATAGCCCTGGCCTAAGCCTAAGATCCACAACCCACGACCCATCGATCATGGACTGGTTCGGGCAGCCTGGCGGTGGGCGCGTGTGGCAATTTTTTCATAACCAACTTGGACTATAGTCTTGGCCGAAGCCTAAGATCTACGACCATGACCCACGGACTCGGACCGATCCAGGGGAGCCGGTTGGCGTGCGCATGTGTGTGGCAATTTTTTTATAACCAATTTGGACCATAGTCTTGGTTCAAGCTTAAGATCTACGACCCACGAATCACGGACTCGGACTTGACCCAGTCCGGACAAGCGGGCGGCGCGCGCATATGGCAATTTTTCCATAACTAACTTGGACTACGGCCTTGGCCCAAGTCCATCCTTGAAATATCTATAATTTCATTCCTTCAAAAAATTTGGATGCTCCAAAGGGCTCATGCCCTTATCAAAATCTTAAGGTTTAAATACCCATCAAAGCTTTCATTTACAATCAATGTGAGATTGGTTCCAATACCTCATTCATGAGACCAACTTTATGAGACAATTTCTCATTCAATTCTTAATGGTTTTTTGTTATTCTTTTTATGGTATAAAGACCTTGTTACAAAGAATCTAAAACTATTTAATTCCACCTCAATCAATGGTTGAGACCCACTTTACTTTCACATTAAAGTTATCAAAAACTCATTTTTTCCCAACATTATAGCCTACGACAACACCCTATGGGGTGGCACTGTAGCCTCTCCATCTAATGGCTCTAATCATCATCATGAAGAAGGGAATGACAATAAAAGAGATGCTATGAGAAAGCTTAACACTTTCTTAGCTTCCGACTCTCGTATCGACATTTCTCTCATTTCAATTGCCGATGGTCTTACTTTCTGTCGACACCTTTCTTAGGAGAAGTTATTCGATAGTTCCGAGTCTAGTCACTACTTCAAGAGTGTTGTGATTGATGAAGAGGTTGAGATCCACAATTTTGTATTGGATTATAGAGATCAGAGCCATAAATGAGCTAAATTTTAACACATTTTAAAATTTTGTAAGTTTTTCAAGTTAAGTTTAAATAACTTACTACTTAATTTGACTTGGCTCATTTTAAGCCCTACTCTTGTTAAGTTGTTAAGAATGAATGGATGATAGTTTAAGCCTTACTTTTATAAGGTAAATGCATTATCATCTAAAATTTTACTTAAACAAGTTTTTCATGTCATTTTTTTTAATAAGAGTTTTCAAAATCTATACTAAGGACATTTTTAATTATTTTTTTGGGGAAATAACAAATTAGTGAATTTGTTAAAAAAACAACCAGATTAAACTTAATAAACTTTAATGATTAAAGTCATAAATTTTTCGATGATTCAATAATTAGAAAAGTAGGGTTGATTTGTAATTTTTCCTCCTTTTTTTTTTTTTTTTTGGCCATGTGTTTTTCTTCCCCCAACATTTTTCTTGAAAAAATAAGGAAAAAGATTGAGATTTTGAAAAGAAATTACACAATTTGACATGTTATAAGTCATATTTGAGTAAATTGCGAGTTCCAATTCCATTTCTATGTGTAAATTGTGATTTCTGGAGTTCTATTTAGAAAATGTGATTCACAAGCCTATATATATATATATATATATGTGAGGATATATATAATCCACGTGGTGCCAACCAAAGCACTAGGGCACCTATACATAGGTGCAGCGTGGGTGACATCCCTGAACACAAAGGTAGTTGAGCTTTTTGGTTCACTTTCAAGTTTCAGGAGTGAATGACATTAATTTGGAGAGAATGTGAATGCGACGTCTGACCACTACTATGATTCAAATTCTCATAACAAATTAAAATATGAATGCAATTTCTTACAGTTGTGATTGGGGGCTCGAAATTAGGAGTTCCGAATGCCCCTAATCTATAAAACGGCGTCATTTTTGTATTTTTTTTTTTCTGTAGACGAAGGAAGAAGACGAAGGAGGGGGAGGGGGAGGGGAGGACTGGAGGGGGCCTAATAGAGGAGGAGGGGGCGGAGGCGGCGGAGGCGACGAGCGAGGTAGAGCCGACGAGGGGCGGAGGCGACGATCAGGGCAGCGACGGCGACGGTAGAGCAGCGAGGCGACGAGGCGACGGCGACGGCGATGACCGCGACCTCTCCCTCTCCATCCCTCTCCCTCTCCCTCTCCCTCTGCTCGCTGAGTCAAAAATGGCAGAAAAATGGGAGAAAAAAAAAAAAAAAAACCCTAATGACCAAAACGACGTCATTTTGGGCATTAGGGGCATTCGGGGCCAAGGATTTCGAGGCACAAATCTTTTTTGAATTTTTATTACCAATTTAAGCTGGAATTACTTTTCCCTCTTTTTATGGGAATGTCACATAAGGACTGTGTGAGTTATTTAAAAGGTAAAAAAAACGAAGTCAATTTATAATATTTAAAATTTTATTATAGATTTTTTATTTTTTATTTTTTATTTTTTATTTTTATAGTTAAACTAAACACTTTAATTTAATTGTTATGTGAATTTTATTCTTACCTGTTTTTGATATTGAGATTCTTTAATTTAATTTTATTTCTATTATTTAAACATAGTTTAATATTTTTTTTCCTTAGATTTCATCACTTCTAATCAGAATTGTACAAAATACTATTCAATCCATCAAAACCACACCGTTCCATCTGTTAACGGCGGCATTAAATTTTAAAATTTATAATCCGCCTTCAAAACCGTTCCCCTCCGCCATAGTTAATACATATATATTTTTTAATCTCTAATGAACTATCAAGTAACAATGAGTGTGAAATAGATTTAACGTGTAAAATTTGTTATAAATCAATAGTTATATATATGAAAAATATTATGTAAAATTAGTTTATGTTATATATAAAAAGAGTTGCGATTTGGAGCTCGAAAGAGCTTTCCCGAAATCAAAATGACGCCGTTTTCGGCGTTTTGAATTTTTTTTTTTTAGATGAAGAAGAAAATCAGAAAAGAATGAAGAAGAAGAAGAAGAAGAGGAGAAGAAGGAAGAAGAAGGAGGCGGGGCGGGGCGGGGCAGGTCGGAACTTGAGGGGCCATCAACCAGGGCGGAGGTGCGGCGGAGGCGGGGCGGGGCGGAGCTGCGACGATCGGAGCAGAGGCCATCAACCAGAGGCAACGCCGGGCGAAGGCGGAGGCACGGTGATCGGCGATGGCGACGGCCTCTCCCTCTCCTTCTCTTTCTCTCCCTCTCCCTCTCTTTCTCTCATTCTCCCTCCCTGCATATCAGACTGAGGAAGAAGAAAGAAAAAAAAAAAAATTTGAATGGTTGAAACGACGTCGTTTCAGCCATTCGGGGCATTCGGGGGAGAAACTTTTCGAGGCACAAAACATTAACCATATAAAAAAATTGTATATAATTAATATTATATATTATGCAAATACTTGATAATAAGTTAAGAATATTCTTTAATCTGCCAATCCGCTTATAATCGCCCAAACTGCGATCCGCTAATCTACCAATCCACTATTCGATTTATACTTTTACTCACAAACCGCCCGAACCATACCGAACACACCCCTACTTCTAGTATTGTAAAATAAATTATGTTTATTTATATTAATGTAGTGAGCTTAATTTGCTTAAGATTTTTTGAGGTCTTAAAATAACACTTTTGTCATATTTATCATTTTTCTTTAAAAAAAATTAGGCATTCAATAATAAAAATACTTTGAAGTATTTTAATACACTTTAAACAACATATTAAGAGCTTGTTTGGAAAGAAATGGTTTTGGAATAACTTTTTATGAAAAGATGCATAATAAATAAAATGAAGGAGAAAGAATTTTTAATTTTTTTAACTTTTTAATTTCTTAACTAAACTTTTAAATTTTCAAACATAACCTAAGTGGTCTAATAATTGAGCTCAGAATTTGTCTTTGATTTATGAACTTAAATAAAAATTTAAGAAGAAAAAAGATAAATAAAATGTGAATAAAGTATAACATATCACATACTACTTAAACATTTTTTTAAAATTTCTACTTAAATTCATGAATTAAAAACACACCCTTAGTAAAGGAATCTACGTCTCAATTCATCTTGATGAGCGTGGGTAATAGGAATAGGAGTAATCCTATAGATTTTAAAAATTTTATCAAAAATTCTATCAAATATTTTATGTGAGTGTGAGACTCACATAAAGTGGGTCTCATGTGAGTCTTACACTCATGTGAGACTTTTAGTAGAATTTTTAATATAATTTTTTGGGTCTCTAATATTTTTGTAGGAATAAGGCTATACATATTTATTGGTACATTAATTCGTATATTAACAAATATTGTGATATAGTTTTATTAATTTTAAATATTTATATTTTATATAATAATTGAATCTATAATTTCAAAAATATAATATTATAATATATATCATTAATTAATATATCAATTAATATGTGTAGCACAATTCCCCTAACATTTCTCGGGACAAAAACGTTTGACTGGCCGGTGTACATACATAAGTCTATTCTATTGTTATGTTTTGTAGTCAATAGTAGTAATAAGTTAACTTTCCCAATAATTTTAAAAGTCAGTGGTCTGTCTGGTCGGAGGCTCGGCGGCGATCGGCACTGCCATGTGGATGTACGTGGGAGTGGAGTGTGAGACCAATGGACTGTCGTGGACTTCTTGTCTCCAAGCACCCATACATCCCCCCGTGGCGATTTCTTTCAGAAACCTCCAATATTAAACGTGTGTTCAAAATTTCAATAAGTCAAAAAATATTTTTTAACTTTTAAAGAATTATCTATTTAATTTATTTAAATTATTTGGTAAGAGAATTTTATTTTATTTTATTTTTTATTTTTGGTATCTAACCATTTTCTAATAGTTGATCCAAAAACTATGACTAGTGAAATAATTATTGATTGAATTGTGACATTTTTGATCAACTACTAAATGAAAAAAAAATACTAGGGAGAATATTCTCTTTTTTTAGATTGATCTAGATTCGGGATAAGCTTTCCTGCGTATCGTATCTCTCCATATTTTTTTTATATCCTTTATATGGATTACAATTTGGATCGACACTAATGATCTGAACAGTCTATTTTATACGTCTCGTAATGAATGTCATTCATACAAAAAATAACTTAATCGTGTAACTATAAATATAGAAACAAATCACATTTTGTTTTATAAAATAGATGGTTTAAATTTAATTATAATTATTGTTCATTTTATAAAATAAAATATAATTTATTTCTATATTTATAATTGTCTGATGAAATTGATTTTTTTACGTAAATAATCTTTATTTTAGAGTTTGCGAGATAGATCGTTTGAATTATCAATGTGGGTCTAGATTTAAATCTACAAGAAGAATATGGAGAGATAAGGTATAAAATGGGAGCTTATCTCTTTAGAACTAGCTATTTATACCTAATAAATTAAGATAAAAGTTATGCTAAATAATTTGACGGAAACTCTAATAATAATTAAAAAATAAAAGTTTCGTGTCACCTCTGTCCCTATCTATTTCAATTATTTGATTCTTGTATCCAACGTCTGTTATCATATTTATTTTTAAAAAATATTCAATTTATAAATTGTATATTAAAATAAGTGAGATGGATATAAATTGTATTGAGTTCTTGCATTTGATATGAAAAAATGAAGATAAAAAGATGAAAGAAGGAAAAACGAAATTAGAGAAAAACTATGAATGGACGTTTGAGCATATTTTTTATTTTAGTAATTTTTTTTGTCAAATTTATTTATTCTGTTTGGTTTGAAATTTTCAAAAATAATTTTTTGAGTTTTCAATTCATTGTTTTTAAAATATTAATCATTTTTTAATAGATATAATTAATTTAGATACACTTAAAAAATATAAAATTTCTACAAATTTTTTTAAAAATTCAATAAATATAACAAAATATAAAAACGTATTGAACTTTTATATTTTTTATATTTTTCGTACTTTTTGAGTGTATTTATATTAAATGAACCTAAAGATTAAGAAAAAATTGATCAACATATTTAAAAATTCATTAGAAATAAAAAAAAATATAGATTGAAAATTTAAAAAACTATTTTTGAAAAATCTAAACCAAACAAAGTCATATTTAAAAAAAATAAATAAATTATAGATGAAAAATCCTAGACATTTAACATGATAAAATTGTAGAAATTTCAAAAAGGGTGCATTAGAATTTGCCTTTAAAAAAAAAAAATAAATAAATAAAACAATTTTGGACTTTTTTCTTTCCAAAAAACACAAAAATAAATAAAAATATATAAAAAAAGGCATTTGCCAAAAGCATTTTGGGTCCTTCTCCGCAATTTAAAAACACTTTAACCTCACCTACAGGCTACAACAACAATAGCCGCGAACAACACGACGAGCCTCCCTCTCTCTCTCTCTCTCTCTCTCCTCTGTTTGTTGCTCGTGTGTGTGTGTAAACAGTGTATATTGCGAAGCAACCAAAGTCGAATCGACTACAGACGAAAGCTAAACGTGCGGTGGCAATGAGCGTAGATAGGACTCAGGGAAGCTGCGTTACAATCCGTACTCTTCCTCCACTATCCTCACTCTCCAGATGTGTTTACTCTTCTTCAGGTCCTCAATTTTCTCTCTCTTAATCTTCATATTCATGTATATACTTACTTGCTTATATGTATATGTATTGTTGCTTTTGTGTTTACGAGTGTGTATAAATGTTGATAAATCTCGCGATCTGCGAGGTTGATGTTTTGATTGATTCGAAATCTGCACGAATTTCAAAAATGTTTTTTCGTTTTTGAGATGATCGATTTTATGTTTTGATACCGGTTACAGTATGTTCTGTTGTGGTTGATTCGATTCGGCATTCGTAAATTCACTTCGAAGCTTCAACTCTCTCTATATATACACGCAAATATATGTACGTGTGTTTTTTGCTTCGAGGCTTGTTTTCAATCCAAAGGTTTCAGAGATTAGGTTGATTTTTCACCGCAATCAAACGGTTTCAAAATTTTACTTGAATATATGTGTTTTTTTTTTTTAAAAATTATTATTTATTATTATTATTGTTTTAAAAATCGAATAAATTCGTTATCTTTTGTGCTTTTGCTAGGTTTTACTTTATCTGAGCAATTTTGGATTGCTTCATATTTAGATAGTCTTTTTTTTTTTTTTTTTAAATTTAATTATAAAAAAATAGAATAAATTCGTTATGTTTTGTGCTTTTGCTAGGTTTTACTTTATCTGAGCAATTTTGGATTGCCTTCATATTTAGCTAGTTTTATTTTATTATAAAAAAATAGAATAAATTTGTTACGTTTTGTGCTTTTTCTAGGTTTTAATTTATCTGAGTAATTTTGGATTGCCTTCATATTTAGCTAGTTTTATTTTATTATAAAAAAATAGAATAAATTTGTTACGTTTTGTGCTTTTTCTAGGTTTTAATTTATCTGAGTAATTTTGGATTGCCTTCATATTTAGCTAGTCTAGGTGTTTGTCATGATCTCTTTAACAAAAAGCTTGATTACTGTTTCTATTTAATTTAATGCAGATGCAACTGAAGTTATTTTCTCTAAATTAAAATTGGAAAAAAGGACAGTTTTGAGAGCAGATGAGGAGTGTTTTCAGTTGAGTTCATGATTCCACCAAATTCAAAGCATTTTTTGGTGGTTACAATTTACTAATGTGTTAGTATCTCTATTTCAGAAAGTATTTTTTAGGTAATTCGATATGGTTGCGTTGAAACCTCACCTAATCCTGCTTGACTTAGATGTCCTTACAATAGAAAGCTTTTTGTTTTTTTTTTTTTTTGCCTTTGTTTTTGTAATTGTGAGAATTCAATTCCTACAGCTAATATCTTTACAGTGCAGTACTGTGTTACAATTCTAGCATGATCATTTAAGCTAACTATTAGTAGATACAATACAATTATTATGACATGTGCATATTTACAGAAAAATGTTATTCTCCTTACCTGTGGGAGGACAATAGTGGTTGGACTACATATCCTAACCTAACTCACACAGCGGGAGCGTGAAAATGGCGAATCTTAAAAAAACTTTGACAGTAGGAGCAGCTCCAGAGCATAATAACAAAACAAAAAATACAACCACCAAAATGTGCAATTCATGAAAAAGTAGAAATGACATAAAAATCAAACAATTTTTTTATGCTACTAAATTATGAAGGCAAGAATATGTTAATAAAAGGTAAGTGTGTCTTTCATTTATTTCTTAAATTTATAACGGAAGCTGTCAAACAATTTTTAGTAGCTGTAATTTATTAAAAGGCAAATGAGAAATATTAAATTTGTAGATCACAAAAATTGAATCTGTGGATTCGGAAAAATGAGAGCTAGAATTCATGAAGGTTTCACTCTTAGAGCATCAATTCTGTGACTTAGATCCCGACATAAATTCATCCTTGAGAACTTCAAGTTTGGTTATTCCACAGTTTCCTAAAAGAACTAAACTTTTCTGCAAAGCAAGTAGTTGCACTAAAGTAGCTTCGTATCCTTTTAACTTTTTCTTTTCCCCACTTTTTTATAGAATTACTTTCTTGTATGACACTTCAAACGGACAAGTCAATGATTATTTGTCTCGCCACCAAATTAATCTTGCCTGCCATGTACCAGGCCCTTCATCACCATTTTTTGCTAGTGGTCACCACTTTTGATGTTGTGCCAGACCAGAAAATGGATTAACGCTTTTTCCACTAAAATCTGCTTCACCCATTGTATAATGATGCATTCTGTGGGCTATATTCATTTTTTCCTGAGTGTTGCACAAAAGGTCATGAAATTGATCAAGTAATGATAATTACTTATTAGGTAGTCAGCTGATTTAGAATCCTAGGCTAAAGGCAGAAGTCAACTTGTTGGTTGCAGATGATGCAACTTTTGGGTCACCAACTCGGATGGGGAAAGGCCTCACTTGTGTTTGCTTCAAGAGCAGGGGAACTTATGAAAGAATTTGCATCAATTTGACACCCCTACAGGTGAGCATCAATGATCTCTAACGATAAAAAGTGAGGAAGAGGAAAGGCCCATGGAAATTTTCCTTTTGTTTTCCTACCATTAGTTGGCTCTTTATTTGTGTATTGAAGAACTTATATCTTTGTACTATACGATAAAAAATGTGATATGGAAACCTTTATTTTTTTCTTTTTAATCACATAAGCATGTGGTGTGGGTTTTAACCACTTAAAGCTTGTAGCTCTAAGTAGGTCATCTAAAAGAAGAATTATTTAGATTTACTAATTTATCTATACTATTATATATGTGAGCACTGGACTTGGTGTCCAAATGTTTGGTGGTTTCTCCTTCTGTCACATGTTTTTTATTTTCTAATTAAAAAAAAAAAATTGATAAACAAGACTCGAATCTTAGACCTTGAATTTGTCAAATAAGACTCTTAGTACTTGACTAGCACACAACATTTAGTAAATATTTTATTTTATATTAATTTATTTGAATTGCACTCGCATTGCGTGTGCCATCTGCTAATGTCATTATATGATTCTTTTTGTGTCTTTCTTGTCTATAATCACATAAAGCACGTGGCATTGCATTTAAACCATGTAAAGCTTATAGCTGTAAGCAGTTATCTCAATTAAGAACTATACCAGATTTAGTGATTTCAGTCATTGTCTGATCTGATTCTCTTACTTTCTTGCTTTCTTTGTTTTTTTGTTTTTGTGTTTTTTTTTTGTTTTTGTATTTTTTGAAAGAAATCATTTCAAGGCATTCCTATTTGCATCTCTTCAAAAATTCTTAATGTTAAAATTTGTAAAACACCTTCTCAAAATGAATTTATTTGTGATGTCAGGGATTTAGGCCTTTCTGCATAAATTTGTCCTCTTAATTCTGTTAATGTTTGCCATATGCAGGAAGAGAGACTCAGAAGGTTGAAGCATCGGATGAAGGTTAACTTTGATGCTTCTAGAGTAGAACATCAGGTGTGTTTTCCACTGCGAAATTAGTTTATAACCTTATATTGTATTTAGTACTAGACTCATCGTGGAGTGACCACAACATGGATCATCAAAAGCAGAGATTTATTATTTGACCATATCCAGACAGGAAATGGGACACTGTTATAGAAGAAAGGCTAGGGCTCAAACATTGTAAATTTTAACTTTCCAATGTTCTTTTTGAATTTCGCTTTGTTTGACTTACTTTCAAGATTTACACGATCACAGGAAGGTTTGAAAGCTCTATGGTCTGCCACATACCCTGGTCAGGAGCTCCATGGCTTAGTATCAGATCAATGGAAAGAAATGGGTTGGCAGGGCAAAGATCCATCAACCGATTTCAGGTTGCCGTTTTGCTTTGCATGTTTTGTTGTGCTGTTTTATCATCAACTTTTTTGTTTTCATTGTTTGATGTGAACAGTTTTTATATGTTGAACAGAGGAGCGGGATTCATTTCGTTGGAGAACTTATTGTTTTTTGCCAAGACATTTTCAGTAAGATCCGAATTTGGCGGGACAGACTTTTTCTTAATGATAAAACTACCCATCTGAGATCTTTTGCAACCACGCAACATACTTTGAAAAACATATTATGCTTTGTTTAAGTTTTCGTTTTCGTTTAATTTGCTGCAGACATCTTTCCAGTGTCTATTAAAAAAGCAAGGAGGGAAGCGAGCTGCGTGGGAGGGAGGGGAGGGGAGGGGGAGGGAGCTTTGATAACAGAGGGGAGGGAGGGAGGGAGGGAGGGAGGGAGGGAGGCGAGGGGAGGGTGAGGGGAGGGGGATGGAGGGAGCGGTCTCGCTTTTTCTTCTCCTCGCTTTTTCTTCTCGTTGAAAGAGACAGGGCAACAATGTTGTATTCATAGGTCTTCATCTTCCGAAACCCATGTTTTCCATTCATAGGTCTTCATCTCGCTTTTTCTTCTCTTTTGTTCTCTTCTCTTCTTGCTTTTTCGTCTTGCATTCATAGGTCTTCATCTTCCGAAACCCATGTTTTCCAATCAAAGCTTCCTAACATTCCCATCTCCAACCACCTACCTCTCCACATTTACTGCTTCCAAAACCTCTCTTAATTCCTAGACAGACCCTGTCTCATCATCGATTCCACCGGTAAATCCTATTCTTTCTCTGAAACCCACCTCATTTCCCAGAAAGTCACTGCCGGATTATCACTCCTTGGTATCAAAAAAGGCGATGTCATCATGCTTCTCTTCCAAAACTGTGCCGAATTTGTCTTGCATTCATAGGTCTTTATCTTCCGAAACCCATGTTTTCCAATCAAAGCTTCCTAACATTCCCATCTCCAACCAGGTACCTCTCCACATTTACTGCTTCCAAAACCTCTCTTAATTCCTAGAGAGACCCTGTCTCATCATCGATTCCACCAGTAAATCCTATTCTTTCTCTGAAACCCACCTCATTTCCCAGAAAGTCACTGCCGGATTATCACTCCTTGGTATCAAAAAAGGCGATGTCATCATGCTTCTCTTCCAAAACTGTGCCGAATTCGTCTTGCATTCATAGGTCTTCATCTTCCGAAACCCATGTTTTCCAATCAAAGCTTCCTAACATTCCCATCTCTAACCATGGGTTTGTTAGGAAGCTTTGATTGGAAAACATGGGTTTCGGAAGATGAAGACCTATGAATGCAAGACGAAAAAGCAAGAAGAGAAGAGAACAAAAGAGAAGAAAAAGCGAGATGAAGACCTATGAATGGAAAACATGGGTTTCGGAAGATGAAGACCTATGAAAACAACATTGTTGCCCTGTCTCTTTCAACGAGAAGAAAAAGCGAGGAGAAGAAAAAGCGAGACCGCTCCCTCCATCCCCCTCCCCTCACCCTCCCCTCGCCTCCCTCCCTCCCTCCCTCCCTCCCCTCTGTTATCAAAGCTCCCTCCCCCTCCCCTCCTCTGTTATAAAGTCTAACATTTATGATTTAAATGGGATATTGATGAATATAAATATGAATGTCCACGTGTGTTCATGAGCTTCTTCTATGAAGAATGCCCAAGTGTTTTTTAAAAGTAAAAAAACCTCCATGTTTAGACGCATCATCACTTTTATAACAACAAGCTTTTATTTTTGGGTTATACATTTTCGTCTTTTTTCAAAGCCAAAAAAACACAAAAACAAACACATTGTGAGAAGGCTTCTCATCTCAGCCATGGGAGACCCATATGTAAAGAGCAGCCTCCCAACTGAACCTGTCGCGAAGGTTAGTTTCTTATGCTTTTCATTTTTTCCTATTGGATATATAGTTTAATGATAATTATTTTTATATTTTCAATGTTTTAATTCACTTATTTTCCAACTCTATATATTTATTTATTTTAATGCACATAGAAATCCTCCTCACCCATTAGTATTTGTACGTCAAGGATCTCTTGCACTTAAATTTGTGTCTCGCTATCTCAACGCTCTCTCTCAATTTCATGATTGTGTATTGAAATTTCTACAACATCATGCAATTAGTGCAAAGCATTTCGTGCCATGTTTGTAGGTGAAGGATGTTTGGACTTTAATTTTTGTCCCTATGTTCCAACGCTCTCTCCATTGCATGATTATCTGAGATTTCTACCACATCATGTGATTGAGAGTGCATTGATGTAGAGTATTGTTTAAGGGTGCAACTTGGGCGGGTTCAATCCGAGTAACCCGAGCCCAGTCCGAATTTTTTTAGGGCTTAGACAAAATATTTTAAATTCGGTATAGGCTTGAGCAACAATTCAGAAATTCGAATTAAATTTGGGCTAGCTTGGGCAAAAACGTCAAACAACCCGAGCAACCCGAAACCCGAATTATACATATATATATATATATATATATAAATTATTAGCCATTACATGATATTAAAGTAAGGAAAATTTACCCATAAGTCCTAGTTTCTGATTTTCAATAATATATATATATATATTATAAATATTTTCATCACTTACATCTGCAAATATAATTTTAAAACTCATGCTTAAGATCTTTAAAATTTGCTTTTGCTTAGGGATGTTTCGGAAACTTGCCTCATTGGTATTGTTTTTGTTTTTCACATTTTTATTAAAATTTAAAATGTACATCGCTTTCATTTTGTGAGAAAATAGTTCTTGAGAACAATTTTTTTTTTTGTGCGTGCGCGTGTTTCTTAAGCCATTTGTTTTTAAACTTTTATTTATTTATTTGTTTTTCAAAAAATGAAAACAAAAAACTGAAAATGATACCAAACATTTGAGAGAGAGGTGTTGGATAAGAGATGAAAAATATGGGTTGGTTTTACACTAACAATTCCTTACAAAGTGGTTTTGGCAAACCAACGTTGAATTGGTTTGCAATGCAGCACTTGGCAAAGCAAAATTTGGCTGACTTATTATTTAGGGTTGTTAAGAGCCGGTTTTGTGGACTGAATTTATTTATCAAAAAGTTATAGTAATCAATTTTAAGTGATAAATTTATTATTATAAAAAAAATATAATTCAGCTAGTTATACTACTCATCACTCATTTAACTTATTCATTTCTACCATTCTTACATGATCATAACAAACTTTGAGATGTGGATTTCAAGTCTTACCATGGGTTTCACTTCCCGCCACCCTTTCCCTTTTTCACTAAATTAAAATGTTATTAATGTTATTAATGTATATGACACTAAATAAAAATGTTATTAATGTATACAAAATAATAACAAAAACTATGTGTGCACTTTAATCTCTCAAACTTTCTCACATTGTCGGTCAAAAAAACTATCTCATATTGTAATTCTAATTCTAACATATTGATTCTATATACCGTTCTAATTTTATCAAATGTCCTCGAAAGGACCTAACATTTTTTTTTCTTCTTCTTTTGCATCGACAAATGTTAATTATTAGTTGTTAGATTAGCACCTATGGAAGAAAATCTCCCCACCCTTAGTAAAGCACCTAAGTGCTTGCACACCCTTAATTCAACCTCCCTAAGGGAAATTGAACCCATGACCTCTTTAGGATTAAACTCTAAGAAAGACATGGTGGCCAACTTTGCAGTACATTGTGGAAACTACTGGCTATCCCCGAGAGCATCCAACTGAAGGAACTCAAAGAAGCTTCTTTCAATAAGTACAAGGAATAGTATGGCTTCTATTGGTTTATCTCCAAAATAAATTGTATTTTTTTTTCAAAAATTTAAAAAACTTGTTTGATTTGGTTTTCTTTTCTTTTTATTATTAATGAGTAAGAGAGTAATTACAAATTTACGTAAAGACGGTTGTACCTTCAATAGTTTGAGAAATTTCACTGTGTTCTATTGGTTATGTTAATAAATGTTTTACAATATAAGAGGGTAATATGACAATTTTACACCCAAATTATAAGTTTAAAAAGACCCACAAAACTTTACCCATAGCCAAAAAAAACCCCAAACAAATTAACTTCTTTAAATTCTAAAAAAAAATTAAAAACCACTAGAAAAATAATTACCAAACCAATTCCATTCATGATTTGACAAAAATAGCGAATGCATGCCAATACATTATCTTCAATTGTGTTATTGCATCTTAAAAAGTGTCTTGCAGGTACTATCCAAAAAAAAAAATGTCTTGCAGGAGTCTAATGAACGTCCCCGTTGATGAAGGACAACTCATCTCAATGCTTCTAAAGCTCATGAATGCCAATAAAACTTTGGAGATTGGTGTTTTTACTGGTTATTCTCTCCTCACTACTACTGCTCTCGCTCTCCCACATGATGGCAAGGCAAGTTTTTCATTCATAATAACATTGCAAGCCCACCGTTACATAAATAATCTCCAAACAATAGAAACAGTCGCTCTAAATGCGGGATGAGGCCTCGTACCTCAATCCTCCATAATTTTTGTAATGCCGGGAGCCTTGTGGAAATTCAATTATTACCAATAAAGTATAGGGAAATTTTTAGTCAAAATTCTTTTGTTGGACTCTTATTTGGTAAAAGGGACCGCACAATTTATTTTGATTCATAAATCTACTAAAGAAAAAAATACATAATTGAGCAAGTACACAGTAAAATATCTTTTTTTTCTTAAATAATATTATCAAAGTAACATGTTACTGTGAATCAGAGTAACATATTATTGCGAGATAGAGTAATATATTAGTGTGAGATAAAGTAACATGTAATTATCAAACAGAGTAACATGTTACTTTGAAACAGAGTAACATGCTGATGTTACTGTTTACATTAATTTCAACGGTAATAATTTTTTTTTTAAAAAGAATTTCATAATCAATGTGGATCTTATTTGATAGATCTTCATGAGAGAATTTTTAAAATACTAATTTTATTAAAAATCTACATCTACATCAAAAGTTATATTATTTTAAAGTTTAATATTTTGATAATAATAGTATGTGTTGGACTTTTCAAAGAAATTTTTTTATGCTTATCCTTAAAGCATTAAAATTTTATTATAAGGGGAATTTGACCAAATTTTTTGGGTGTAATTTATAAATTGACTTATTTTTTCAACTTATTTTGATCATTTAGGCCCTATTTGGGAAGTTAGGTTTGAGCTAAAATATTTAATAAAGACAAAATAAGCTAAAATAACTAATAAGATAAAATTTCACATTCAAACCATAATCATTTTATTTTTTCCCTCACAATTATCAAATCAACTACAAAAAAAAAAAAGTCAATTTCCCAAACACAATTTTTTTAGCCATACTAAAATAGGTCTATTGGCTATTTTCACCTATTTTGTCTTTGATAATTTTGAGTAATTTTTTAAGGTCTATTTAGATTGGATGATCATAAATTTTTGAAAATTTGGATACTAGTAACAAATTTAAGTAAACTGTATTACGTTTTTTTTGACAAAATTTGACATATTTTTGTTTAAAGTAAACTCTTTTTTTTTTTTCAAAATTATTTTTAAAAAAAATCATTTAGTATAAACTGACCTAAAAAATAAAAATAAAAATTTACTCAAAGTTATAAAAAAAAAACCTCACTAAATATAAAAAAATAAGTTAAACAAAGAAAAAAAAAAAAGAGCACTTGTGTCAGCTTTTTCTATAGGTTGGATTGGCATGCGTCAGTTAAATATGTATTAGTAATCAGTACGTCTACATACTCATAAAAAATACTAGAAACTATATAGAATTTAAAATTTAAAATCAAGATTCATTCATGAAATAATCTCATTACAAAAAATCAAATCTATACTCTAAATCTGAAATTCTAAATAATTTTCTCATATTTTTTTATGGATGTCTAGACTTTTCCATTAGTTGTTAGAAGTAGAACATCTCCATAAATTCTAGGTGAACCCATATCCATTTGATACTATATTATATCAAATATTGGTGTAAGGATCCTC
>CM039317.1:5081665-5133657 GCA_022316695.1 Camellia oleifera | reverse complement strand
GCATTCATAGGTCTTCATCTTCCGAAACCCATGTTTCCAATCAAAGCTTCTAAACATTCCCATCTATAACCACCTACCTATCCACATTTACTGCTTCCAAAACCTCTCTAATTCCTAGACAGACCTGTTATCTCATTGATTCCACGGTAAATCCTATTCTTTCTGTAACACTCATTTTCCAGAAAGTCACTGCCGGATTCGTTTCGCATTCATAGTTGCTTTGATGATAACCCATGAAGCGCTCCTTGAACCTTTCATCTCTCCACTCACTCTTAGCGAGGGGGGGAGGGCGGGCGGGGGGGGGGGCGGGCGGGGGGAGGAGGGAGGGGGAGGGGGAGGGCAGGCGGGGGGGGGGAGAGGGAGGGCGGGAGGGGGGGGGGAGGGAGGGGAGGGGAGGGAGGGGGAGGGGGGAGGGGGGGCGGGGAGGGGGAGGGGTAGGGCCGGCCGGGAGGGGGGAGGGGGAGGGAGGGCGGGCCGGGAAGGGGGAGGGGAGGGGGAGGAGGGAGGGCGGGCGGCCGGGCGGGAGGGAAGGAGGAGGGCGGGGGGCCGGCGGGGGAAGGAGAGGCGGAGTGCGGCGGGAGGGGGGAGGGAGGAGGCGAGGCGGGGCGGCCGGCCGGGAGGAGGGGGAGGAGGGAAGTGCCGGCGGGGAGGGGGGGGAGGGGGGGGGGGGGCGGGGGGGCGGCCGGGGGGAAGGGGAGGGAGTGCGGGGGAGGGAGGGGGGAGGGCGGGCCGGCGGGAAGGAGGGGGAGGGTGCCGGCCGGGGGGGAAGGGGGAGGGGAGGCCGGCCGGGGGAGGAGGGGGAGGGAGTGCCGGCCGGAGGGAGGAGAGGGGGAGGGGGGGGGGGGAGGGGCGCGCGGCCGGCCGGGAGGAGGAGGGGGTGTGCCGGCGGGAGGGGAGGGAGGGGGGGGGGGGAAGGACGGAGGATGGGGGGGGGAGGGGGGGGGGAGGGAGGGCGCGGGCCCGGGGGGGGGAAGGAGGAGGGGAGAGTGCCGGCCGGAGGGAGGGCGGGCCGGTCGTGCCGGGAAGGAGGAGGGTCTGCTTGTTAGTCCGGGCGCGGAGGGAGGGGGATGGGCGCGCCGGCCGAGGGAAGGAGAGGTCCATAGTGCCGGCCGGAGGGCAGGGTGGGAGGGCGAGCCGGAAGCGGGAAGGAGGAGGGAGTGCAGGCCGGGAGGGAGGGGGGTTTGAGGGCGGGCCGGCCGGCGGGAAGGAGGAGGGAGTGAAGGCCGGGGCGAGGAGTGTTGGGGCGGAGCGGCCAGCCGGGAAGGGGTAGGGTAGGGCTGGCCAGAGAGGGGGGAGGGTGAGGGCGGCCCGCCCACGCGTACTGACCATGATGTCCTACAAATATGGTAATGGTAACTCGACTGCCATTTCAATATTCCTTTTAAAAATTATAACGTAATGCCAAATGATTGCATTTTTGCTGGTTGTGGGTGTTTAAGGGCGCAATCCTAGTGGACATTGTCTGACTGCATCAAAAGCAGACAATCTATAATTTTTTCTTATGTCATATTTCCCCTGTTCCAATGCAGAGTTGGTCAAAATCTATAATTTTCTGATCATAATTGTATTGGGTTTTTTTAATTTAATTTTATTTTTATGTTTTGTGATTTTATGAATTTTCAGTGTTGAAATAAGTCCATCCGAGTCGTTTCTGCACAGTGGCCAGCATCTCACTCTCACTGTGCACGTCAGCAGGCGATGCCTTGCACGTGTTCACAGATGGGCAACTATCTGGTAAATTGTTGATTTCTGTGTTTTCGTTTTCTGTTTTCTCTTCTTGAAAACAAAAAACAAAACAAAACAAAGAAAAAAAAAAAACTGAAATTGATACAGAAAACTGTTTCTGCATACTCTCTTTGGGAAAGTTCTATGAAAACACCTTCTAAATTGAAAATGATGGGCGCATTCAAACTCTTCATTGCTTTTGTTTCTGAAAACACAAATTGAAAACAAAATTTTGAAAACGCTACCAAACAGGGCTATTACTACTCAACTATGTCTAGCTAGTAATGAATTAGTTCCAACAGGCAACAAAAATACACATGCTAAAAAATTGCTTGAATGATCATTCTGTTTTGTTGATTTATAGGGTCTGCCTTCGGAACTCGCGAAAATCGAAAATTTACTTTTACAGCAAATGCCAACCTGCGTGTTGGAACAAACAGAACAAACAGAACTAACTATCCCGTTGGCCCTGTTCTCCTCAGTTTTTTCATATTTGTCGTTGTCGGATTATGTAAGATTTTCCCTTAGTTCCCTTTTATCTTCTGGTTTTGCCACACATTCATCACCAACTAACATCTTTTAAATCTTTGAGGAAATAGATTAAAAAAATATATAAAAATTTGGTACGACCATATTAAATTTCCCATCTAACTGATTGTACATGTGGTTAATTTTATTTAAAACTTTAGAAACATGTTCTCGAGCTAGATTGATGATTGTCTGAGTAAATCTTGTTTAGTAACGCAATGATTTCCCTCAATCTCTAGTAATTATATGTTTGCTTTGATTAAGTTACTGATTCAATAGTTTTATTTTATTTTTATGAAAGCACTGTTTCAGATAGTGAGGACAGCTACAAGCGGAGGCATGGCTTAAGCAAATCGTGTGATGGTGTAGCAAATGGCTACTTCTTGTGATGTGTAACTTCTTGTTAGCATAATTTTAGAGATCAAGCTTTTGTTTACAAGACACACTAGCATTTGTTAATCTATGTTGTGGAAAGTTTGAACATGAATAAAGATCCCCACCTTCTTACTTTGTCTTATATATATATAATCTATGGACGATTAAGAGTCTCTCACTTGGTTGTATTTGGATTAAGAATTTGATGGATGTGGTGGAAGCTCAATTCAAGCATATCTACCTTAATCACTCTTTCATGTGATTGAAGTTTCCAATCCACTGAAATGTTTTTAGTATTTGAGGCCATGTTTGTTTACCCTACTTTTTGCTGAGAAGTAGTCAGCGTTTGTAAATTAGACCAGTTGATAAGCTTCTTGGAGTGATTGTCATTGCTGAATCACTTTACCCTTCCAAAACACAATACTGCTGCTTATCTTTATCAATGTCTTCCAAGAGATTCATATGTGAGATAATTTTTGATTCGAGCAACAAACGAAGTTAGTTACAAAATACTTCTAGTAAGTCAAGTGGCACCTCCTCTAGCCAAGGAGTAGTTTGCCACAAAATGTTTGTCGTACATAATGAAAGTCAAGTGGTGCCTTTTCTAGCCAAGGAGACAGCATTTCCATAGCAAAACACCTTTTTCATATTTTTGGGTTGCAAAATTTATTTTATTGTTCTTTTTCTCTTCTCTGTCTTTTTTTATTTTTATTTATTTATTTATTTATTTATTTTTTCCCACTGATTTTTATGAACTTGCTCTGAAACTGATTGGCAGACTATGGAGTGGATAAATATGACCTCGGAACAGGCTTTGGGCATTTTGCTATTGCAACCCCAGATGTAAGTAACCATAATACTGTTAAATATTTCGACACATTATTTGAATGTGGTGATATGGTTTCCTCATCTCATGTTCAGGTTTACAAATTGGTTGAAGACATAAAGGCCATGGGTGGCATTATCACACGGGAGCCTGGTCCAGTTAAGGGTGGAAAGACTGTCATTGCTTTTGCGAAAGATCCTGATGTCTACCTTTTTGAGCTAATCCAAAGAGGTCCTACTCCTGAACCACTTTGTCAAGTAATGCTTCGTGTGGGTGATCTTGATCGCTCTATCAAATTCTATGAAAAGGTATTGTTCTATTGGTTGATCTTTTGTGTGAATTTCACGTGTTTGGTAAGTCTTCTTTTCAAGTTGACCTTTCAATTAAAGATGTAATTTATTATTTGTAAACACATGCATGCTATTTATGTTAGAAAAACTTGCTCTCAGTTGATTTTCCTCTGATTTTTATTTTTTTTTCTTCCTGTGGATGCTTTTGGGTACTCTCTCAAAAATTAAAAGAAAATAAAAAATAAAATTGTAGTTATTAGTATGCACATCAGCTTCATTAGTAGTTAGATGCTCTCTCTTTCTCTCTCTCTCTCTCTCTCTCTCTCTCTCTCTCTCTCACACACACACACACACACAAATAGTCACACACTTTTTGTTTCCCCATAACATTATTTCAGTGATTTGTATGCGTATGAGCTTCATTTGTAGTTAGATGCTACAAAATCATCCTTTTTCTAGACTAGGAAAATGATAATCCTGCAAATTTAGTTATTCAGATTTTGGTGGGTCCCTATTGGCGAGAGTAAACTAAAAAATGTGATTTATTATCCTGTACACATGGGACACAGGCAGAGATGTACCACTGAATTTTGTGACTAATTGTTATAGAGAAGCATGTGCTTTTGTCGGGAAATTTTTGGAACTTTTTTTTTTTGGAACTTTAATAAACCATGCATGTATGTTAATCAATAAAAAGCCATTTGGTAGTTCCGTGAACCTTTTATTAGCAACTGCTGTAATTATTTCTACCCAGAGGAATTTGTTCTTAGTTGTCAATTGTAACCTGGATCTACCACGGTATGTAGTTAAATTGCTAATCCTTAGCAGTCTGGTGCATGCTTATGTTCCAACCTGAATATCATTTATTTTCCTGTATGCACTTGACATGAGCAAAGATCCTTGGAAAATTCATATGATCAGTTGAGAAAGGAGTTGCATGTGCTTTTGATAGGAAGTTTTTGTCCTCAACTATAACCTGATGATATATATACACACACAAAACTATATATGTTAATCAAAAAAATACCCCATGCAGATACCTACCAAAAGAAAACTTATATGTGGAATTATTGAACTCTTTAGAGCAATTTAATATCCTTACTTTTATAATGAGACATTTGTTATAAATTGGTTGTACTTTTGGATGGTTGGGTTGGATTTTCTAGACTGGTTGAGTGTGTGGTAATCATGATTTTTGGAAAGCTACATGTTTATTTGGGTAAATTAAAATGACCTCTCCTGAGGTTTAGCAAAAAACACAGTTGGCTTCACTAGTTTGAGAAAAATACACCAACATCCCCTCAGCAGTGGCAGCCTAAACAAAAGTAATAGAAGTGAGAAAATTATTTTTTAACCCTTCAGTAAAATCTAGCTTTAATGTAAAATCTAGTGGTTTTTTAACAAGTGATAATATTTATAAAAGAGCACCCATAATACAAAGGAGTTCAGCCTTGCAGTAAGAAGCCCTGACACCTTTATTTGGAGCAATCTTCATGATTTTTTTTGCTGAAACCCGATATTTCTACACATTTCTCTTTGTTATTTGCTTTATCAATCTGGGGATGGTTCGAGATAATATATTCCTGTGTGGAGTATAGCCATTTTATATTCCTTTGTTATACCTTTGAAATTTGGTTACCTTTTTTGAGGAAGCATAATCTGTTTGTAAATAGACAACTCAAAATCAAACAGGTATGGCACAGTCACAAGATATTTCATGTTGTACTACACATGCTTGCTATTATTTTTTGAGATGCTTTTTTATTTGTATTATTATGGGATTTATTTCTTGATTGATTACCATACATATGGCTCTTAACCGTTGTTTTGTCAGTAAACAAGCAGTGGTGGTAGATATGCATTTCTAATCATAATTTTCAAGCTAGTTTGTAGTTGTCTACTGTTAATTTCTTTTTGTTCTTTCTGAAGTGTGTTGAGAAGTTGGATCTGTCAGCTTTATCTCAACTAAATTGTTTTTCTAGGCATCTGCTATATTTTCTCGTAGTTTCATATTTCTAATGTATTTCATTGTTTCTGTGGTAGATGGTCGAGTTGTTAGACAGTCCATTATACAATTATTTTATGCAGAATGATTGCTTGAATTATTTCTTTTACTTCCAATGGGTTCTTATACAAATTAAAAGGCAAGTGACACAGTACCTTTTGCATTCTGTTCTTTTTATTTTCTTGAACCTCTGTTTCCTCGTATCAATGTAGAACATGTTGCACTGGTTATTGTCTTGAGCATCTTTGGGAAATTATTTTATATCCAGAGAAAGACTACCTACATTTAAAATGTCTGTTAGTGCTACTTTTCTCCAAGAAAGCTAATAAAGACAAAAGGGTAGAAGGAACATGGATGGCATTTTTTGTGGAAATCTGCTCAGAAATATTTTGTCGAGTAACTATGCAAATATTGTATTAAAATTTACTCGTAAACATTCCAGTATTTTTAACCAATGTTCTGGACTAAGATTGCCACCTGATGATCACGCTCACCTAAGCCTTTCAGTGGCTCCCCCAGTGCAGAATTTGAAGAATTTAACCATGATGATTTGAGTTTTCAAATATTTCTCTTCTCAATTTCTGTTCTCTTTGACATGTGCCAAAAATTAATAAAATCCTGTAATTTTGTCTTGTGTGCTCAGTAGTTCTATATGCACAGGAAAAAATTCACAATTTGGATCACTGAACACTCGCAATGGTCTGGGTCCCACAGTGGGCCTTTGTGAGTGATCCATTTTGTAATTTGTTTCTATGCAAGTATCTTTTTCCCTTTGTGTGCTTCCATTTTTAACTAAAGCTTTATCTGATTTGGCTTTGTGTTTCTTAGGGAAGTGAGGGGAGGGTAGTGACGGGAGTGACGGGAGAGGAGTGACGTGAGTGAGGGGAGTGACGTGACGGGAGTGAGGGGAGGGGAGTGACGGGAGTGACGTGAGGGGAGTGACGTGATGAGTGAGGGGAGTGACGGGAGTAACGTGAGGGGAGTGACGTGAGGGGAGGGGGTTGGGGGGGCTGGGGGGCGGGGGTGGGGCCGGGGGGGGTGTTTCAATGATTGAGGAATATGCATGTAAGATTTTAAGAAGCGCATTTCCCTTGGAACTATCAATGATTGCCAGGAAAATATGCAGAAGTAATGTCAATGACTCTGCTATATGGCAATGCCTGTGCCAATCTTTTAATATCTGTAGATTTCCTTCGGTGCATTATTAGAATAGTAAATAAATTTATAATTCTTCTGCTGCAGTTGCTTTCAGTTACTCTAATTCTGAAAGCCAAGAGGTTTCAATGAAGATCAATCGCACTGGAAACAAGCAGGGAGGAACATTTAAGTGCAACTCCTTGACTGAAGTTACTCCCAATCAGATGAGGTACTTAAGCTAGATAACTCAATCTTTTGTTGGCAAGATTTTGAACTTCCATGTATATCCTTGTTTGTGATACAAATTAACAATCCAGGAGTTCTGCTTGCAAAATGGTTCGTACACTGGTTCAATTGATGAGAACTTTGGATAGAATGCCAGAAGAGGTAACACTTCCAGTGACTGAGTTGAGAGATAGCTTTAGGATTTTACCTGTTGGATGCACTTTTCACTTTGTTAAAGGGAATGACATAGTGTGGCTTATGTTAAATGCAATGCTTTTGACTTTAAGATATTTGATTATTGTTTCAGCGGACTATTTTGATGAAACTCTTCTACTATGACGATGTTACGGTATGCCCTAAATTTAATTAGCTTCTTTTGTACTTCATCTTGCTAATTGGTGTTCCCTTAGACATCAGTTCCATAGATCTTTTTCTTGAAATGTTTTTTGCATAGAATAGTCAAACAAAATCTGATACACACTGAAAAGGCTGAGGAAATAAATAATGCAACTCACAAGCACTATTATCTCTATACAAGCTGCATACATTTCTTGCTTGTGTGTTTTGTTTGTCTGATAGTAGTCCAATGATAATATCAACTTATACATGTCCATGCAGTTAGAATTATGTAATTTTCAAACTGCAAAACTGCTGGAATGGGAAATGCTAACAAAGATAAAGCATCATCTGAATCTTACAGAGTTTGGGGTGTTCTGGCTTGTCACTAGTCTGTCCAATAATGCATCTAAAAATCCTTATTTTTGTCTGTTCATATTTGACCATGAAAAGCATGATCACTGACTTATTGATATTGCAGCCTGTGGATTATGAGCATCCATTCTTCAGAAGCTGCACAGAACAAGAAGCTCATAACCCATGGACTAAAAATCCTCTGAAAATGGAGGTTGGGTATGTCAACAGCAAACATTTTGTATTAGCTCTCAAGGTAAAGATATAAGATTACAGGAACAGTGAGACACTTGGATCCCTTGTTCAAATTTTGAGTTTTGTAATTGGAAATTATGCAGGTTAAGAGTGTGCTTGATCCTTGTGAGGATGAAAATTATGACATTCAAGACGATGATGTGAGCTTGGGAGCTGATTCTGTAGAAAGGGATGAGCATTCTGAATCTGACAGTGAGGTACTGTGTTAACATTACATTACTGTTTGTTCTCCATGAGCTTCACTAACTACTGAAAGCTTGATTTACCATATAGCACAAGTGTTTAGTTAACTACTTGTCAATTTGTAACCCACTTCAGGTTAGCCATTCGCAAGAAAACGAATACATAGTCGCGCCAATGGGTAATTTCATGTCTTTGTGCTCGGCTGTTTCAGCTTGTTTACATATTAGGTTTTTCCAGTATTCTCTGAAGTTTGAAATGTGAATGACATTAGTTCTTTTGACAGATAAGCAACAGAATTGTGATGATAATGGCATGGTTGATGAAGGTGATTTCAATTAAACGACATAGCATGCTGATTGTATTAGAACAAGTTCAGGGCATATCATAATCCACTATACAATATTCAATTGGCAGATGATACTGAGGACCCAGTGGAAGATGAACACCAATTAGGCCGGGTAAAGGACTGGATCAGTTGTTATCACCTTGCCACTGTTGAGCTCACTAATGTTCTCTCAAATTTCCCTGACGTCTCAATGGTAAAGACGTTTTCCTATACTTCAATTGGTGGTGTTAAAGACTAGTGCTCGTTAAATCAACTATTTACAATTTTTTTTGAATCTTACAGTTTCTTAATATTGGTATGAAACTTGATGGTTGCAGGTTTTGATAGAAGGTAAATGGAGGATCTGATCCATGTTGAAGCCCATAAAAGAAGGCATCCCCATCCTGCACCATTAAGCTATGGAATAATTAAAAAAAATTTTTTATTCTTTTTCAGAAATTATGGACAAGCTAGTTAAGGAAGGTATTCTATCTAAAAGTGGAACCGACAGTTATACCATTAACAAACAAAAGGTTGTTTAATTCTTTTCATTATCAGTCCGAATTTCGTATATTCTTGTTACTGCTGGCTCATAGTGCTTTTTATTTTTGTAACAAAACCACAATCTTAGGAATCAGCCTATAAATTCAATGCTGTAAAAGAAGAAATGGATGTCCCAGATGGGAAGAAAGCTCAGCAGGGTATGGGCGAAGATCACATGTACATGAAGGTGAGTCGTATTAATTATCCTTTGAACAAGGAAATAGGACTCTAAACTAATTGATTTATTTATATAGGTAGTTTCTGTTCCAATAAAAACATGTCATGATGAGTGCTGAGCATGGCTTACCAATCAATAGATACTGGTGTGATGTTAGCTGAGCATGGTGTACTTATTATTATGAACATTCCAATCACAGGCTTTGTATCATGCTCTTCCAATGAACTACATTACTGCTACAAAGCTTCAGGACAAGCTTGAAGGAGAAGCCAACAAGACTACAGCGCGCAAGCTAATTGATCAAATGACCCATGATGGGTTTCTTGATGCCAAAAGCAACCGGAGGCTAGGTGAGTTCGCTCAAACTAATTTTTTTCTCCCTAGTTTCTGGCATAATTTGGCAGAATAAAATTTCCCTCTTAAACTTTTTGCCGTTAAATGTCACAGGCAAACGTGTGATCCATTCTGATCTAACTGAGAAAAAGCTAATGGAAGGCAAGAAAGTCTTGGACATTGATGCCATGGTGATGTTTAAAATTTTCTTTGGATTTATTAATGCACACAACTTCAAATATATTTTTGTTGATCTTTTGGAACTCTATTAAATAAAACAGGATTTGGATATTAATGAATCACATAACAAGTCCAACCATGTTGAATTTCAGAAAATCGGTAAGTGGATCAGAATACTTGCATGCTTATTCTTCATTATCTAGTTGTTTTTGTACTTTGCAACAATAGAAACTAAGAATGCTCATTGATGATCAGGGATCAACAGGGACATGTCCACCTGTGGGATGCTCCACTCCGTTGGATCAGATCTCACGAGCACGAGAGGCGGATCTGAGACACATCAAAATGGCTCTTTAAGAAGCGAGCAGAATGGTTCAAGGGCAAGGGATCATGGAAATGCACCCACAAGCAGGGCTGAGGTTAGTCTATCTGATCATGAACTGCTTCCTTTTTACTTATAAACACTAATTCCTGTCACCCCATAAGTTTCATGGAAGTTTAGTCCTTTTGGATTGAGTGATTTGATGAGAAATGATAAGAACTATGGGAAATGGAACTTTTTTTTTGGTCTCATGTTTAGTTTATAAATTAGATGAGAAATAGCATGAAAGGGTGAGAAGTCTCTTATTATGTCACTATCAATTTCTCACCAAAAATGATGAATCGACTGGTTGTAATTTCTCACCAAAAAATCGATTGGCTGTATATTTTTCATATGCCCATGAAAATTACAGAAGGAATAAAACAAATCTCACCGATATATCTTTATTTTCATATGCTCTACTTATTCAAACATGATAGTGAAAAAACATAATCGTGTCTTTTTCTTTTATCCCCAAGTGACAGTGATCACAATTGTTTCATTTATTTTCTCACCTAATATACCAAACATATAAAAACTGTATTGTGGTTTTTGTGCAGCCAGTAACATCAAGAGAGAGTTTTGTACCAGGGAACCAGAATGGCAGAGCAAATGGAAATAGCAATCACTGTGACGAGTTTGAGACGGTTATCTGTAGTAGGTCCACCCAGGACAAGCAGTCAAGGAAAGCAAGCACGGTATGCTTCAACTTTGTCATCAGAATGGAGGCTGATTGACAATAGGCAATACTCTCAACAGTTCTATTCATGACTTTCTTTTCTTTGGCAGGTAAAGGAGCCCATCCTCCAGTACACGGAGCGCCTGAAATCTCAGGCTCTCTGAAAATATTTGAACTACGATGCTCTCTGGTGACCTTTCGTAATTGTATCTTGAATTCAGTTCCCACTAGTACTAGTTGAATATCAAGAAACATTTTCTCTATTCTTTTCTTTTTCATTCTATACTCTTCTCTGGATTTCAATTATAGAAAATGTTGCAATCATGACAACTTACATTCCTATCTGAGAAGATCATGGAAACAAGTTTATTTTGATGGGGCTATAATTTTAAGGTAGCCTTTGGAATATCCGTAAATGCAATTGCATCAGTTGATCTATGTGGTGCCATTTTTTTCCTACCATTTCTCTTAAGCTAAGTTGTTTGATGATTGGGCTATGTTTTGATTAGGACAATTGTTCCTTATTTGTGTACTAGGCCTCATGAATGTTAAATTTCCTCTCTTTTTATGGGAAATTCTAATATACACACCTCGAAAAAGGGTGTACTATATGCATCTCTGTTATATTATTTTCTTTTTTAGTTGTGATTAATTTTCTTCTTTAATTATGATATTATTTTAGTTATAACTCATGAAACTTTTAATTATACCTTATGTTATGTTATGTTATGTTAGTTATGATTTTTTATTTTTATTTTAGTTATATAAAATTATATCATTTTTTTAATGATAGGATACATATAGTATACACCATTTAAAGAGTGTGCACCATAGTGTTTCTCTTATGATGATCATATGAGTAAGATCCCCTTAATTGGGGCTAACAAATTTTCAAGTAACCATAATATTTCCAGACTAACGTTGCCATGTGTTTCTCAAAAAGTCTCTGTTTTTTTTTTTTAGATCTATTTTATTACACCAAAAAAATATGATGAAAATGATAAAAAATAAATTAAAAAAAATTGAAAAAATTGTATTTCTTATATGCATTTGATTAAGATAAAAGTTTTTTATGAAATAGATAACGGTTGATAATTTTAACGAAAATAAATTAAAAAATCTTGTATTTTTTTCAAAAATTAAAAACCATCTTTCTTACATTTTTTATCATTAGAAGACAGAGTTATTTACCATGAGTTGGGTCACATTCCAAATTGGATCTGTTGCATTGAAGCTTGTAGATTCATCACGGTTCTATTAGTTCATTTTGTAAGTCTTTGGAAATAAATTATGCACTAAAAATGTTTAAATTAATTTAATAATTACAATCATATATTTCATCATTTATCTTTAAAAAAATGCAACTTGTATAATATTTTATCATTTATCTTTATAAAAAATTAAATGTATAAAATTTTAAAATAAACCATTTATGTATATTTTAGTTGAAAAAAAATAGTAAAACAAAGGTACAACTCTTTATGTGTGGGATGGAACTCAAAAGCTATGGGGTGCAACTAAATATTTATGTAAATTTATTGTTATTTTTTTTGTTAACTAAGATGTAATTCTTTCTATAATTTAAATGATATTACTAAAATTATCAAATTACTATAATATTTTTATAAATAATTTACTCAAAATACTAATAAGTAGATCATCCTTCCCATTAAATTAAAAAAAAAATTAATAAATAAATAAAAACCTTATTAGACCATTGGCGGCAGCGGGAAGCCTCCCAGTCTACTCTAGAGGAGCCTTAGTCATTTGCTAAAAGAAAAATATTAGAAACCTTAAATATTTTATTAAATATGTAAAATTTATATTATATAAAAAATATTAAAAATTTAAAAAAAATTATTAGATATTAAATATTTTATATGTGTAGAATTTATATTATGAAGTGTTTTAAGAAGTTGGTAAAAAATTAACTTTTTAACTTTTTTAGTGACTTTTTTAACAAAAAAATTAACTTCTTTTGGCTAAAAAAAACTGATTTTATTTACTAAAAAAAGTTTTAAAAACTAGTTTTTTTTAACTTGTTTGCCAAAATGAACCTATGTGAATCTCACACAAATATGTAACATTTAATAAAATATTTAAGTGACTAACATTCCTTTTTTGCTATAGAAAAAAAGATTAAGAGCTCTAAATTAATAACTCTAATAACTTTAATTAGTGTGTGGATTCTATATAAGTTGCCACCTCAACTCTTTAACTACTTAAGCATGCTTTGTTTCTATTTACCATAGCAATTTGAGACACCCTTCCCATAGTGCCCTGTGGATTAAAATCCAACATTCTCAAGGAAAGGTGTGTGTGTGTTTTAATTTTTTATCATTTTATGAAAGAGTTTTTTTTTTTTTTTTCAAGAAAAGTTACAATGCAGTTGTATTAAAAGAAAGCAAGTATCATACACAACAAGAAACTTTACACAAACTACAAACTGAAAGAGTCATGTTGTGGTGTTTGAAACGACCTCCACCTGCTAGAATTTCAGGAAAAAGGTAAATGAAGAGTATTTGAAGCTAGGGTTTGAGATACAACTACAAGAGTGAATTTTTCTATTTAGTTCAACATCTTAGTTCACTTCACTGTCTTATGTAGAGACATTATTCCATTGACAATTAAACATTGGCACATTCATTAATAAAAGAATTACATGGAAAATAAAAAAATACAATACAAGCCTCTAGTGATAAAAAAAAATTCAAAGTGTAGAAGAATTGCAAGTAATTTTGTATTATCTATTTGTCTTTGACATGAATTTGGATCCAATGCCATGAAGTGTTGAGTATCCCTCTCAGGTTCCATATGACTGCCACATTTTCTGGCTGGACATTTGCGGCTGTGTCAACCAGGCCCATCATTGTAAGGAAAGATAAATCATGCATCAATGAACTATTGCGAAACATTGTAAACACAAACAAGAAATCACTTCACATAGGACCATCAGGTTCGATTGCATTAACTGTCAGAAGGTTCTAGCATTTGCAAGGTTTGGCTTTGACACATCTGTGGTGGATACTATACCTTATATGTGGGTTGTGTGAAAAAAGTATAGCTAGCAATTACTTACAGCTTTGGCAACAATCTCTGTATTGTGGAGGACATCACCTTCAGCTTTAAAAAGCACCCATGCCCATTTGTCACAGTATATATCATCATCAGCAATAGCATTATATGGAATTCCACTCTTTTGGTGTCTGGATGCTTCCACCCATGCCTTGCCACCATCGAATGATACATCGAGTCTTTCAATGCTGCGCCCACCTCCAGACACTGCATATCCATGAACTTTGACCTGCATCATGACGATGATGAAGACAAGGATGAGTATCATATTGTCAACAAAGCAAATCATATTGTGGAACTGGCAATTGGGTGATCAAAGTGAAAATTTTCAATCATACATAATATTTGTGCCCAATGGAAACCGTGTTTGAAATATGTTACAAACCTTTCCGTGCTGCACTGTATTATCATCCTCCAGTGAACAAATCGCACTCTGCAAATTAGTCAAGGATGTTACAAAAGTTCAGCAAGGAACTAATTATTTCAAATCCACCAAGGCTTGTAGGCAACCTTTCTGTCACGACCCCAACCAGCCCCTAGTAGGATGGTGCCATGATGGCCAGTAATCCAAGATTACCAAAGGCCTCTTACAAAGTTCCACACACAAACAGAGTTTACATAAGGGGGCTTACAAATGCGGAAGCGATAATCAAATACAAGTGGTCCAGAAGAGCTGTGCATAAATCAAATGAGATGACATACAAGACATAGTTTACCAATGACTGCTGACAAACAAAAATACATATTACAATCTTGATCAAAAGGCTTCTACAGCCGACATGTGCAAAACAGCAGTTACAAGCCAAAGAAGCATGATCTTCAAGATTCGCCGACATAAATACACTCTGCCGAGGTAAATACAAAATGGCCGACATAAACAGTCCAAGCCGACATGACAAGAATCCAAAACAAGCTCTGCAAAACACAACTAGGCGTCGCCGCCGTCCTGCTCATCACCTACATATATATAGAGAGGGTGAGTCTTGAAACTCAGTGAATGGTACTAATAATAAAGGTTTTAGCATGAATATAGCCGAGGTCCTTCAAAACAAAACTCATCAAACCATTCAAGTTTACATCAAGATTCTGTCAAGGCAAAACGAGTCAAAACCATACAAACCTTAGCCGAGGTTCTTCCTGAACAAACACATCAAAGTTGTACCAATCAAGGGATGAACCGTATTCATCTAACAAGTCTTACAATCTCAAGGATGCTTACTAACATCGGCAAAACAGTATTTCCTGTCAAAACTTATGAATCAAGGGATGAACCGTATTCATTCTTCAAAACAAGTAAACCAAGGGATGTCTACGGACATCGGCAAATACAAGGCAAGCTTTCCGAGCAAAACATATCCACACGGTAAACCGTCTGTGGCAAAACAAGAGGTATGCGATCCGTAATCGATTAAACAAGGGTACTGCGAAAGTTTATAGTCCTCCAGCACAAGGGACTTTTGTTACTTAGGCCCGTAGCCCTTTTTAACCAAATACTCTTTTCAAGAAAGGACCGTATCCTTTTTATACTTAGTGCTACGAAAGTTTAGAGTCCTCTAGCACAAGGGACTTGTGTTACTTAGGCCCGTAGCCCTTTTTAACCAAATACTCTTTCCAAGAAAGGACCGTATCCTTTTTACACTTAGTGCTACGAAAGTTTAGAGTCCTCTAGCACAAGGGACTTTTCAAGGTTAGCATCAAAACAAGGTTTACACAAGATACATCGAAATAGGCTAGACATTCATGCTTAACAAATACTTTCATCAAAACAAAGCAAAGCGAGATTCATTAAAAGCTTTATAACATAGCTTTACTAGAAATACCACTCACCTCGGTCTTCAGGTGTAGGCTCAAAGCAAGGGTCAAGGTCCTACAAACACATGGCAAATACATTCTCAAAACAAGCTTCTCATCTCAAGAAAATACTCTGGGTACCAACCAGGTCTTGCCGAGGTCCCACACCTCCTCGCCGAGGTGTGGTCCAAGGGCCACATTCAAAGTGAAGAACAGGGTCCTCAAGAACTACAAGAACATGCATGCTGAAATCATAACTTGGTTATACAAAATCCGAGATTTCATGCTAAGAGTTTTAAAAACATGGACCTAGGTACCCATTCAAGAAGGTCATGCAAAAACAAACACAAAGACATGGTTCTTGTTCAAAACTTTCGGATCAAAATAGGCTTTTTATCAAGAACTCAAGAACACCATGTTCTCTTTCAAAACCGAACCTTCAAATCGATGCATGGCATGCAAAACAAACTCAATCGTACAATGCAGCTAGATGTTCAACAAGAACAACAAGAGGAGATCAAGATTCTAACCTCAGATCACGAATCCAACGGTTCAAACTCTAAGGATCAAGCTTGGAAGATCGACTTCTCTCTCTAGAACTCTACTTCTTCCTCTCTAGTGTTTCTCTCTCTTCAAGAACAAGACTTGTAACAAAATGATACAAAAGATACACAAAGACACAAAATGATGCATTAGGTCTGCCGGCTGACAAGCTCGGACACGTGGCGTCACCGGGTTGGTTTAACTCAAAAGGTGACTGATTGACAAGACAAGTCTCTGACAAAGCGTCCACAACAAGCTAGACAAAGCGTCCACGACAAGCTAGATGGCGAGAACACCTCGGCCATCAACAACATCGGCCAAAGGCGGAACTTCGGCACAGGGTAACAAATACCTCGGCTAGGGAGGACGACACTTGACTGAGCTGTGCCACACCTTGGCCGGGGTGTGCCACATCTCGGCCCAGGTCATGCCTGCCCGAGAACAAGGATCTCAAACACAAACATCTCGGCTAACATGCCGGAGTGAAGATAGAGGTCTGCCAAGTGGTTCTAAGTACAAGGGTTCAAAAGTGAACTAGTCTCAAGATGACCTCGGCTACACATCAAACCAGGAACTTAATCAAGCAAGCAAAACAAGACAAGGCGAAACAAAGTTGCAATAACTTAATACCAAAACAGGATCATACATGAAGGTATGCAATTATGACTAAGTCAAAGTGAGGGTTGTTACATCCTACCCCCCTTAAAGAAGTTTGGTCCCCAAACTTAGGTTACCTTGTTCCAAGAACAGTTCTGGATGTCGAATTCTCATTTCCTCTTCCGTTTCCCATGTGGCATCCTTGCCGTAGTGCTCCTTCCATTCAATCTTTACCATTGATATTGACTTGTTTCTCAACTGCCTAACTTGTCTGTCAATAATACACATCGGCTTCTCTTCATAGCCCAAGTTCTCATTAATTTCAACCCCAGAATAATCAATCACGTGCTGTGGATCTCGAATATACTTTCTTAACATCGAAATATGAAACACATTATGTACTTGGCTCAACTCTGGTGGCAAAGCAAGTCTGTAGGCAACTGGGTTGACCTTGTCAAGAATTTCAAATGGTCCAATATAACGAGGTGCTAATTTACCTTTCTTACCAAATCTGGAAACTCCTTTCATCGGCGAAACTTTCAGGAATACATGATCTCCTGCTTCAAATTCTAACTCATTCCTTCTCTGGTCGGCGTAGCTCTTTTGTCTGCTCTGGGCGGTTTTAATCCTCTGTTGGATAAGCTTAATCTTTTCTGTTGTCACTTGAATCATCTCGGGACCAAGCAGAGCTTTATCTCCTACCTCGGTCCAACATATCGGCGATCTACATTTTCTTCCGTACAAGGCTTCATATGGCGCCATGCCAATGCTAGCTTGATAGCTGTTGTTGTAAGCGAATTCTACCAAGGGCAAATGCATTCCCCAATTTCCTTGGAGGTCCAATACACAAAGTCTAAGCATGTCTTCGAGTGTCTGAATTGTCCTCTCTGTTTGCCCATCTGTCTGCGGACGAAAAGCAGTGCTGAATCTCAATTCGGCTCCAAAGGCCTTCTGTAGACTCTGCCAGAATTTGGAAACGAACTTCGGATCCCTGTCCGACACAATTGTCATCGGCACTCCATGAAGTTTAACAATTTCATTCACATACAGTAATGCAAGTTGGTCGGCGTTGAAGGTAGTCTTGACAGGCAAAAAGTGTGCTGACTTAGTTAGTCTATCAATAATAACCCAAATCGAATCCATACCTTTCTGTGTCTTCGGCAACCCAATCACAAAATCCATGGAGATGTGCTCCCATTTCCACTCAGGGATTGGCAAAGGTTGAAGTAGTTCTGTTGGTCTTTGATGTTCTGCTTTCACTTGTTGACAACATAAGCACTGAGATACAAACTCGGCTATCTCTCTTTTCATGTTTGGCCACCAAAAGGTCTGTTTCACATCTTGATACATCTTGGTATTTCCTGGATGAACAGCAAACTTGGAACTATGAGCTTCCTGCAAAATTTTCCTCTTTAACTCTGGAACGTCGGCCACACACAATCTTCCTTCAAACTTGAGCACTTGGTCTTCAATGGTGTACCCTGATCTCGGCTTTGTATCAATCTCCTCGGCTACTTTCCTGAAGAATCCATCTTCCATCTGTCTTTTCTTTACTTCATCAACAATGGTCGGCTCAACTGCAATCATGGTCAAACATGCCAAAATTCCAACTGTCTTCCTGCTCAAGGCGTCGGCTACGCTGTTGGCTTTACCTGGGTGATACTGGATTTGCAAGTCATAATCCTTCAACAACTCTAGCCATCTTCTCTGTCTCAAATTCAATTCTTTCTGAGTGAACAAATACTTTAAACTCTTATGATCTGTAAAAACCTGGCAAGAGGCTCCATACAAGTAGTGTCGCCAAATCTTCAAGGCAAATACCACGGCTGCTAACTCCAAATCATGGGTGGGATAGTTTTTCTCATGTGGTTTCAACTGTCGAGATGCATAGGCTATGACCTTACCCTTTTGCATTAATACACAACCTAAACCCTTGTGTGATGCATCACTATAAACATGAAACTCTTCATTACCTGATGGAAGTACAAGCACTGGTGCTGTAACCAATCTCGTCTTCAGTTCTTGGAAAGCTGACTCCCGATCTTCAGTCCATTCATACGGTATTCCTTTCTTAGTCAATTGCGTCAATGGAATTGCAATCCTTGAGAAATCCTTCACGAACTTCCTGTAATAACCTGCCAAACCCAGAAAACTACGAACTTCGGATACATTAGTCGGCCTCGGCCAATTCACTACGGCTTCAATTTTACTAGGATCAACTGAGATACCTTCTTCATCAATCACATGACCCAGAAATGAAATAGTAGAAAGCCAAAATTCACACTTCTTAAACTTAGCATACAGTTTCCGTCTTCTCAAAATTTCTAAGGCAATTCTCAAGTGATTCTCATGCTCGGCTTTACTCTTAGAATAGATCAGTATATCATCAATGAAGACAACAATAAATTCATCTAAATGTGGTTTGAAGACTCTGTTCATTAAATCCATAAATGCAGCAGGGGCATTGGTTACTCCAAAAGGCATTACTAAAAACTCATAGTGACCATATCTGGTTCGGAAGGCTGTCTTCTCAACATCCTCGGCTTTAACTTTAAGCTGATGGTAACCCGACCTAAGATCAATCTTAGAAAAGACTCGTGCTCCTTGTAGTTGATCAAGCAAATCGTCAATCCTAGGTAATGGGTACTTGTTCTTAATGGTGACCTTATTAAGCTCTCTATAATCAATGCAAAGGCGAAGTGTGCCATCCTTTTTCTTGACAAACAAAACAGGTGCTCCCCATGGTGAAGTGCTCGGCCTAATGAACCCCTTATCCAATAACTCTTGTAATTGTAGTTTCAGTTCTCTAAGTTCAGCTGGGGCCATCCTATAAGGTGTCTTGGAGATCGGCTGTGTTCCCGACTCAATGTCAACAGTGAACTCTATTTCTCTATCTACTAGGTGGCCAGGCAATTCGTCTGGAAAGACGTCGGCGAATTCATTGACAACTGGGATGTCGGCTAAGTCAATATTTCCGTTCTGATCACTCAGTATGCTACACAAGTAACCTTGACATCCTTTTTGAATTAGCTTATAGGCTCTAACGGACGAGATCAAATAAGGTGGGGGCACTACCCCTTTACCATGGAAAATAACCTCGGCTTGCCTTGGGGGTCTCAAGGTAACACTCTTAGAAACACAATCAATGAATGCATGATTTGCTACCAGCCAATCCATTCCCAATATAACATCAAAATGATCTATATCCAAAGGCATTAAATCAACTAGCAGTTCAACATTCTCAATAACAACAACACATGCTCTATAAATGGATGCAACAATCATGGATCTCCCAGACGGAGTAGATACAGATAGCACATAATCAAGAGGCTCTAGTTCCCTATTAATCTTCTCGGCAAACTTAGTAGAAACAAACGAATGCGTGGAACCCGAATCAATTAACACATAAGCATCTCAGGAGCAAATTAGGAGTATACCTGACACCACAGTCTCAGCATTCTGAGTGTCTCCTGGCACTAGTGCAAACACTCTGCCCTGTCTCATCGGCCCTTTTCCAGCATTACCCTTCTGAACGGTTCCCGAGGTGTTCTCACCTTTCTTGCTGTTATCAATCTTTTCCTTAGGACAATCTCTCACATAATGTCCCATTTCACCACATTCATAACAGGCTCCAGTCGTCCGACGACAAACCCCGAAATGCTGCTTCCCACAATCTGGACACATCGGCTTAGCATTACCTTCCTGCCTTCGATAACTAGTACTGCCCATGTTCGATTTCTTCTTGGCGCCCAATTGTGCTCGGCTGCTGTCATAATTTTGCCTCTTTCTTGGGTTCTCTCCCGAAGTCTGGTACCTGTTCAAGTTAGCCTCGGCCAAAATGGCTTTGTCCAATACCTCGGCGTAAGTCGGTAGGTCGTGCAAGTTAACCCGATCTTGAATTGGTGCTCGGAGCCCACTTTCAAACTTTCTTGCCTTCATATACTCATCGCCAGACATGTGAGGTACAAATCTTACCAGTTCAGTAAAAACGCGATCATATTCCGCTACCGTTCGGTTGCTCTGTGTCAAGGTCTGAAACTCCGTAGCCTTACGGTTTCGAACGCTAAGGGGAAAGTGTTTCTTGTAGAACAATTCCAAAAATCTGGTCCAGGTTAAGTCTGGATTCCTTTCTCGAACCATCAACCACCATCTGCGAGCGTCATCATCCAATGTGAAGGTTGCTAATGTCACCTTCTGAGTATCAGTGCTAGGGAAGATCTCAAACAGCTTTTCCATTTCCAAAGCCCATGCCTCAGCCTTCATCGGCTCTATACCTCCAGAGAATCTCGGTGGTCTCATCTTCTTAAACTCCCTGATCAAAGCTATCGTGCCATCCCCATATAATGCTGGCGGTGGAGGGACTTGTGGCACTGGAGGAGGTGGAGGCGGAACTACATTTCGGCCGTTTGTCTGCTCGGCCTGAGTCGAAGTAGCACTAGTATACTGCTGTCTGGTTTGCCTCAACTCGCGGGCCAAACCTTCAAATAACCTTTCCAGTCGGTCCAATCTGTCTTCGGGCCTATCTCGGCCAAGTGGAGGTCTACCTCTCCTCATGATGCTATGAGTTTACAAAGTGTGACTTTTAAGCAAAACAAGCAAATAATCACATAGGCAAGTAGCAAACAAACACGTCAAGGCAATGCACACCTTGTTCAAATAGCAAGCATTATGATGCAATCCTAGCATCCTTCTAAGGGAAATCCTATGCTCTTTAGGACTCAAAGTGTGTGAATAACGTATACTAAGGAACTTGTGCTCTGATACCATTCTGTCACGACCCCAACCAGCCCCTAGTAGGATGGTGCCATGATGGCCAGTAATCCAAGATTACCAAAGGCCTCTTACAAAGTTCCACACACAAACAGAGTTTACATAAGGGGGCTTACAAATGCGGAAGCGATAATCAAATACAAGTGGTCCAGAAGAGCTGTGCATAAATCAAATGAGATGACATACAAGACATAGTTTACCAATGACTGCTGACAAACAAAAATACATATTACAATCTTGATCAAAAGGCTTCTACAGCCGACATGTGCAAAACAGCAGTTACAAGCCAAAGAAGCATGATCTTCAAGATTCGCCGACATAAATACACTCTGCCGAGGTAAATACAAAATGGCCGACATAAACAGTCCAAGCCGACATGACAAGAATCCAAAACAAGCTCTGCAAAACACAACTAGGCGTCGCCGCCGTCCTGCTCATCACCTACATATATATAGAGAGGGTGAGTCTTGAAACTCAGTGAATGGTACTAATAATAAAGGTTTTAGCATGAATATAGCCGAGGTCCTTCAAAACAAAACTCATCAAACCATTCAAGTTTACATCAAGATTCTGTCAAGGCAAAACGAGTCAAAACCATACAAACCTTAGCCGAGGTTCTTCCTGAACAAACACATCAAAGTTGTACCAATCAAGGGATGAACCGTATTCATCTAACAAGTCTTACAATCTCAAGGATGCTTACTAACATCGGCAAAACAGTATTTCCTGTCAAAACTTATGAATCAAGGGATGAACCGTATTCATTCTTCAAAACAAGTAAACCAAGGGATGTCTACGGACATCGGCAAATACAAGGCAAGCTTTCCGAGCAAAACATATCCACGCGGTAAACCGTCTGTGGCAAAACAAGAGGTATGCGATCCGTAATCGATTAAACAAGGGTACTGCGAAAGTTTATAGTCCTCCAGCACAAGGGACTTTTGTTACTTAGGCCCGTAGCCCTTTTTAACCAAATACTCTTTTCAAGAAAGGACCGTATCCTTTTTATACTTAGTGCTACGAAAGTTTAGAGTCCTCTAGCACAAGGGACTTGTGTTACTTAGGCCCGTAGCCCTTTTTAACCAAATACTCTTTCCAAGAAAGGACCGTATCCTTTTTACACTTAGTGCTACGAAAGTTTAGAGTCCTCTAGCACAAGGGACTTTTCAAGGTTAGCATCAAAACAAGGTTTACACAAGATACATCGAAATAGGCTAGACATTCATGCTTAACAAATACTTTCATCAAAACAAAGCAAAGCGAGATTCATTAAAAGCTTTATAACATAGCTTTACTAGAAATACCACTCACCTCGGTCTTCAGGTGTAGGCTCAAAGCAAGGGTCAAGGTCCTACAAACACATGGCAAATACATTCTCAAAACAAGCTTCTCATCTCAAGAAAATACTCTGGGTACCAACCAGGTCTTGCCGAGGTCCCACACCTCCTCGCCGAGGTGTGGTCCAAGGGCCACATTCAAAGTGAAGAACAGGGTCCTCAAGAACTACAAGAACATGCATGCTGAAATCATAACTTGGTTATACAAAATCCGAGATTTCATGCTAAGAGTTTTAAAAACATGGACCTAGGTACCCATTCAAGAAGGTCATGCAAAAACAAACACAAAGACATGGTTCTTGTTCAAAACTTTCGGATCAAAATAGGCTTTTTATCAAGAACTCAAGAACACCATGTTCTCTTTCAAAACCGAACCTTCAAATCGATGCATGGCATGCAAAACAAACTCAATCGTACAATGCAGCTAGATGTTCAACAAGAACAACAAGAGGAGATCAAGATTCTAACCTCAGATCACGAATCCAACGGTTCAAACTCTAAGGATCAAGCTTGGAAGATCGACTTCTCTCTCTAGAACTCTACTTCTTCCTCTCTAGTGTTTCTCTCTCTTCAAGAACAAGACTTGTAACAAAATGATACAAAAGATACACAAAGACACAAAATGATGCATTAGGTCTGCCGGCTGACAAGCTCGAACACGTGGCGTCACCGGGTTGGTTTAACTCAAAAGGTGACTGATTGACAAGACAAGTCTCTGACAAAGCGTCCACAACAAGCTAGACAAAGCGTCCACGACAAGCTAGATGGCGAGAACACCTCGGCCATCAACAACATCGGCCAAAGGCGGAACTTCGGCACAGGGTAACAAATACCTCGGCTAGGGAGGACGACACTTGACTGAGCTGTGCCACACCTTGGCCGGGGTGTGCCACATCTCGGCCCAGGTCATGCCTGCCCGAGAACAAGGATCTCAAACACAAACATCTCGGCTAACATGCCGGAGTGAAGATAGAGGTCTGCCAAGTGGTTCTAAGTACAAGGGTTCAAAAGTGAACTAGTCTCAAGATGACCTCGGCTACACATCAAACAAGGAACTTAATCAAGCAAGCAAAAGAAGACAAGGCGAAACAAAGTTGCAATAACTTAATACCAAAACAGGATCATACATGAAGGTATGCAATTATGACTAAGTCAAAGTGAGGGTTGTTACACTTTCAATGGATTTGAAATATTAAATTCAAATTCTCCCTAATCTCACACCTCAACCTTGACTCTTAACGTGCATATTTAAAGTTTTTAAGTCGAATCTTACCATGGGTAGAGGAGCACGGGGAAGTTTTATCAATTTTGAGTTGGTTTATCTTTTTTTATTCAACACAGGATTTAAAATACCCAAGTACTTGAAATCTGTCAATTTCAAATCGTTTCTCAAATCCAACCCATTTCCAAACACAGTGCATCTATTATGCTCATAATGGTTCCGTTTGTGAACGCTATGTAATTTCCAATGTCTATAGCGACCCCAGTCTTTTTCCATTTGATTATCATATTCGGACTTATGTTCCGTAGATTCTATTGTCTTATTATTGTTGTGGTTGTCCTTTAATTCTTTATTCTTGAGTTATAGGATGTTTTGCGCAGGTTGATTGCAGGTTGGTTGAGCTTAGGAACCAAAACTAGTTGCCCAGGTTTTGGCTTGTCCGCTCGAGCGGGGAGTTTGACGCTCGAGCGGGGACTTGTTGTTGCTTGTCCGCTCGAGCGGGGGTTTTGGCGCTCGAGCGGGAAAAACACCCATCCAGTATTTCTTGTTCAGGGTTGGACGCTCGAGCGGGAGTTGGTCCGCTCGAGCGGGGGTCTGTGAGTGTCCGCTCGAGCGGGGAGTTTGACGCTCGAGCGGGGCAGCTGGGTATAAAATCGTGTTTCAACGTTTTAAGGCAGTTTTTCACCCTCTTTTCAGATTCTAAACCCTAGGTTACGAGTTCTCTTTCCCCCAACTCACCTTCTCTCTTAGATTTGATCTACTTAGAGTGAGTTTCTAACCTAGATCCTTTATTATAAAGGTAGAGGAGAGTGAGGGCTACATTTTAATCTGAAGAATTGTGGATTTGGAGCACTTGGATTTCGGGTCAATCTTCTCCATTTGGGTTCTCCTTTGAGGTAGGGATTCTCCTTGTTTCTTTTCAATACTCCATCTATAGATAGACATGTGGTAGTTTCTGTATTGCATAAAAACAGTATATCATGTTGGATTTATTAAAAATCATGAGGTTGAACCTTGGGTTGACTGTTGGAGTTGGGTTTATTATCATTGGTTATGGTTTAGGCTAATTGGGGTGTTAATTAGCATGTTGTTGTTGAAAGGAGAGAAAACCCAAATTTTATTTGATTTAATAAATTAATAGAGGGGTTGTGATCGTTGGGCAAATACTTATGTATTTTGGGTCTTCAATGTGATCATTGTTGTTTGTTGTTAATAATTGAGCCTTTTAGGTCAATATTGAGAAAGAGGGAGGAAAACCCTAGTTTAATGATTATAACTTAATTTGCATAATTAAATTGGAGTGGCTTGGAAAAGAATGTAATGGGTTAAAATGAGTTATGGCTTTATTGTCCAGGGAATTGAATTTGTGAAGGCAAAAGGTATGAGAGTTGGATTATTGTAATGTGAGTGTTGAACACACATATGTGGTGGTTGTATCTTTAACTGCCATGTTAGTTTTGTTATAGGGTTTGTGGTTTCATGATAATTGAGTCTGTTAATAGATGTACAACATACCTGCATCTAGAGGTTTTGTCCTTGGTCATCGGTGGAGGATGACACGGTTGTGTTGAATTGTTGTGTATGCATTACACCATTGATTGTTTGTGTATATGACGTTGTGTTTATATGCATTACTTGTGTATGGGAGGAGATAGGGGATGTACTCCACGGTTTAGGGGAAGATGGGGGATGTACTTCTAAACCGGTTAATGATTATGGGAAGATAGGGGATGAACCCAGGGTTGCTGCTTATATGCGCGCCTATTGCAGAGATACAGCTCATATGCTTATCTATTTGATATGATACAACACTAAAATGTGTATCAGTTGGGAAGTATGGAAGTGAATTTGATTGTGATTGATACAATACCAACTTGTGTATTTGTTATGTTATATGAGAGGTTTAACTTGATTTGTTATCCCTGTTGAATTGGAAAGATTGTTAATAAGAGATGAAACCCTTGTTGAAGTATTTGGCCAGGTTCTGAGCCATAAAAGGAAAGGTGAATTGTGCCATAGACTATGTGTCATAGGCAATGTAGACATTCGTGTCATGAAATTGTAAATGGATTATCTTGTGTTAATCATGTGTCAGTTGCTACCCCTTGTCTTTTAGAAGTGTAAAGAGAATCAAACATTTTAGAAATATGTTCTAGAAAGGCACATCTGTTGTTTGTATGAAAATTGGAGAATAGTAGTGGTCTTAGTGAATTTATTTCCTAAGTAATTACTTATGTATAAAAGAATGGGAATGGGAACTAATGAGAGGAATAAGGAAAGATAAATCGCTTGTAGCGTTGTTTGAAACGGTTGTTTTCAAGAAAAGTTCATACATATATATATTTTGTATAAAATGTCATAATACTATTCTAGTACGAGAATGAGTGTGCATGATCATAGCTATCTGTAATGTTGTTATTGTTGAGGATCATGTTGAGATCCCTACTGGACTATATGTTCATCCCACGTTGTTGAATCTTTTTCAGGTATTAAGCAGGTTGAGCTGCAAGAGTTGGATTTACTTATTTGTTGGCCACGGGGCCTCTTCATTGTAGGCGGAATGCCACATGTGAAAAAGGGTTGCACCCTTCATTTGATTATTTAATGTTGTAAGCCTGAGGGCATCTTATTTAGAATGCTCATGTAATATTTACTTTGCATACGAATGAGAGGATTGTTAATCACTTCTACGGATTGAATGTATGAGTTTATTTCCGCATGTTATCTCTGAAATTGAATTAAGTTAATGGAATTGGTAATGACTTCGAGTAATAAAAAATGGGGCGTGACAACTTGGTATCAGAGCTACCAGGTTTGAATACCTTGAGCTCGTGGGAAGTGGTTTTTACCACAGTGGGTTTACTACGTGTAATGAGGACGTTGCATATAGATACCGTGAGAATTAGGACTTATGTGTTGCATCTATGTGAGCATGGGATTCAGTCTCTTGGATAGTATTCATAGCCGGTGAACTTGCTTTGAGGTCCTTTTGGAAACGCGCCTGATCAACGTGGTTTCTGATAGGAATTCCTTGAGAGTTCCGGGATGAGTGGCTATCTTTGTGGACTTGATTCGATTATGTGTTCACATGTTTAGATGTTTATATGCAATAGAGATGTAAATTTTGAGACTAAGTGTGTCTTGTAACCTTTTGGTGGTAGTGTATGCCTCGGAGAAGGCTATCGTGCTTTGCGCTAAGTGTAATTTATCTTGTGCTTTATAGGATGTCTACACGAGGGAGTAGAGGTCGGTTGAGTAGTAGGAACGCCGGGAGAGGCACAGCAGTTCCTTTAGTACCTGCCGTTGCAGCATCGGCTGTCGGCGAGGATGTCGCACGTGAGATTGTGAGAGCAGTGCAAGACGCCCTAGCTCGTACTGAGGGCGGCAGAGGGCATGCTCTCAAGCTTACTAAGGAGTTCTTTCGCTCCGGTCCACCTGAGTTTGTGGGGGAGGCTAGATCGTTGGAAGCAGAGGATTGGTTAGAGTAGATTACTAAGACTCTTGATATGCTCAGAGTCGAAGATGAGGAGTTGAGGGTTTCTTTGGTGACTTTTCAGTTGAAGAGTGATGCGAGTTATTGGTGGAAGAAGACTAAGAATAATGTGGGTGGCACGTGGGTTGCTTTTACCGAGGCCTTTTTGGCCAAGTATTTCCCTCCTTCTGCTCGGGAGAGGTTGAGGGAACAGTTTTGGAGTTGCGTCAGGATGATACTCCTATGGCACAGTTTGTGATGCTATGTGATAGTTTGTCGAGGTTTGCTCCAGAGTTGGTGACAACAGAGGAGCGTCGTTGTTCTGAGTTCGAAAGGCGGTTGTGTTTCGATATTCGGGAGAAGGTAGCTGAATCCTTGTGGAAGGATTACTATACTTTAGTTGAGGCAGCGGCCCATGTGGAGGCCCTGATTGCTAGTGATGATGGGGTCTTGGGGAGGTTCAGGTTTCAGACCAGTCTCTGAGTAGAAGGTCTGGCGGTTGTTTTGTTTGTGGCTAGCTGGGCCATGGTAGACGTTCTTGTCCTTTGCGAGGGGCGACTAATTAGTTAGCCCTATAGTGTTACCTTGGAGAGGGACTTTTCGTGATGTTGGCCGGTGGTGTATCATGATATTGATTTTGTTGTGGACTGGTGTACTGAGGGATGCTGAGGCACCATGCTTATGTATCGCATTTATATGCATAGTGTTGTTTGTTTAATCCTCATGTATTGGGGAGTATGTATGAGAGTTCGAACTCTCTATTTATTTTGAGAAGTTGTTAAAGGGGTCAAGGATCCTAGCGTTGTTGCTTGCTTGGCACTGTATATTGCGTTAACTATGTGTTGGTTTGTGAATCTTGTTCATGTTAGAGTTTGATTGTCGAGAACGGGAACCCGTGGACGTATGTGTTAGATGTGATGGTTTCGAGAGTGTGTGGTGTTGGCAAGGTTGTGTGGGATTTGCATCTCGGGTTAGTGGAAATGGTACTTATTTATTGGTTTGTGTTTTGGGCTTTGCTAGTAGCTAGTTCATGGTGACCCCATCGGTGGTATGGGGGTAGTGTTAGTGTGGTGATTGGTTATTAATTGTTAGGGATGGTTTGTGAGTGGATGCAGGCAGCATTCTTTAAAGGAAGAACAGTTTGTGTTCTAGAGTAACGAGAATAGCGTTGGTCGAATTATCCTTCTTGGTTGGGTTATTGTGATTAAGGTTGACCATGTCGGCCTTCGGTCGAGGAGATGAGTAGGCTTACTATGCAGCCATGGGGAGGGAAATGGTGATACCCTTAGACGCAGTGTTGATGCGGTTTAAATTGAGGAGATCCAGTGAGATTCCAAAATTTGGGGATTTATGTAGAGAACTCCGTGTTTGGGGTTAGTAATTTGAGTGGCACATCAGTATGTGGATTACTGAGTGTGGAGTTTGTTGAGTTGATTTGTCAGCTTATTGGTATTGTGTTTTGAGTTGGCATCGATCACCTTGAGGATAGTTTTGATTGTTGTAGACCTTGCAAATGGCTTAGGTATAACTGAAAATAAGTCGTTTATTTTGACTGTTGAATTAATACAGAACATTCATGTATTGATTATGTGTTGTATATGGCAAGTGTGTATTACATTGCATATGCATTTTGTTTTGGAGGAGATAGGGGATGGACCTCTAAATCGGATTTGTTGGGAGGAGATAGGGGATGGACTCCATTAGCATCACTTATGTGTGTGCTCATTGATAATAGAAATATTTCTATTTGTTGTTAATATGATATAGCTAATATGCTTATCTGTGGTGAAGTGAAAAATGCTTTATATGAGTTGTTATCTCATTTTATTGTTTGGCCAGGTGTATGTTATTAAACTGGTTAAGTAAAGGGAGGCGGGATGAAATTGCAAAACCATGAATTTCTTATGCCTTATGTGGTGGTAGCACTGTATTTATTTCTATTAACTATCATTATAGAAATGTTATGCTTCGTGTTGGTTTTGTTATCACTGTATGAGTGATAGTTGTTGCTAATAGTATGTTGAAAAGAATTGGAAAACAAAATTTTGTCCTAGTGTTTGGGCCACCTAAGGGTGTTGTTGAGAAATTGATTTAAATCAAGGATTTTGAGGAATTCTAAATGAATCTTTTTAGTAAATGAACAGTGGATGATTTTGTGTTTTGGATAACACTGTATTTGTGAAAAATATTTACAAAACTGTTGAGCTTGCATGGAAAATGAAAGATTTATTTTGAAATGTTGACATTGAAAATTTGACTATCTTTGAGAAATGTCTCTTGATCAAGAAAATGTTTTCTTATTATTTACTCATAAGATTTGCTTTAGTTAGCTTCTTGGGAATCTTGTTGTTGAATAGTGACTTGGCTTGAAGCACTAGTCGGTTGTTGTTTTGTTTCGGGGAAAGGTTTGGTTTGTTGAGATTTTCGTACCTTAAGTGTTGTCTTTTGGAACGTATTCCCTTAGTGAGTCTCTTCCTTGGTAAGAGTGGCTTGACGGTTTGTAGAAAGAACGGTTTCACTCCTAGTATTGGGGGGAAATGTTAGTATTGAGTAATTAGTTGGCCTTGTGTTTTGGTGTATCCTTAATTTCGGGGACGAAATTCTTTTAAGGGGGGGAGGTTATAGCGACCCCGGTCTTTTTCCATTTGATTATCATATTCGGACTTATGTTCCGTAGATTCTATTGTCTTATTATTGTTGTGGTTGTCCTTTAATTCTTTATTCTTGAGTTATAGGATGTTTTGCGCAGGTTGATTGCAGGTTGGTTGAGCTTAGGAACCAAAACTAGTTGCCCAGGTTTTGGCTTGTCCGCTCGAGCGGGGAGTTTGACGCTCGAGCGGGGACTTGTTGTTGCTTGTCCGCTCGAGCGGGGGTTTTGGCGCTCGAGCGGGAAAAACACCCATCCAGTATTTCTTGTTCAGGGTTGGACGCTCGAGCGGGAGTTGGTCCGCTCGAGCGGGGGTCTGTGAGTGTCCGCTCGAGCGGGGAGTTTGACGCTCGAGCGGGGCAGCTGGGTATAAAATCGTGTTTCAACGTTTTAAGGCAGTTTTTCACCCTCTTTTCAGATTCTAAACCCTAGGTTACGAGTTCTCTTTCCCCCAACTCACCTTCTCTCTTAGATTTGATCTACTTAGAGTGAGTTTCTAACCTAGATCCTTTATTATAAAGGTAGAGGAGAGTGAGGGCTACATTTTAATCTGAAGAATTGTGGATTTGGAGCACTTGGATTTCGGGTCAATCTTCTCCATTTGGGTTCTCCTTTGAGGTAGGGATTCTCCTTGTTTCTTTTCAATACTCCATCTATAGATAGACATGTGGTAGTTTCTGTATTGCATAAAAACAGTATATCATGTTGGATTTATTAAAAATCATGAGGTTGAACCTTGGGTTGACTGTTGGAGTTGGGTTTATTATCATTGGTTATGGTTTAGGCTAATTGGGGTGTTAATTAGCATGTTGTTGTTGAAAGGAGAGAAAACCCAAATTTTATTTGATTTAATAAATTAATAGAGGGGTTGTGATCGTTGGGCAAATACTTATGTATTTTGGGTCTTCAATGTGATCATTGTTGTTTGTTGTTAATAATTGAGCCTTTTAGGTCAATATTGAGAAAGAGGGAGGAAAACCCTAGTTTAATGATTATAACTTAATTTGCATAATTAAATTGGAGTGGCTTGGAAAAGAATGTAATGGGTTAAAATGAGTTATGGCTTTATTGTCCAGGGAATTGAATTTGTGAAGGCAAAAGGTATGAGAGTTGGATTATTGTAATGTGAGTGTTGAACACACATATGTGGTGGTTGTATCTTTAACTGCCATGTTAGTTTTGTTATAGGGTTTGTGGTTTCATGATAATTGAGTCTGTTAATAGATGTACAACATACCTGCATCTAGAGGTTTTGTCCTTGGTCATCGGTGGAGGATGACACGGTTGTGTTGAATTGTTGTGTATGCATTACACCATTGATTGTTTGTGTATATGACGTTGTGTTTATATGCATTACTTGTGTATGGGAGGAGATAGGGGATGTACTCCACGGTTTAGGGGAAGATGGGGGATGTACTTCTAAACCGGTTAATGATTATGGGAAGATAGGGGATGAACCCAGGGTTGCTGCTTATATGCGCGCCTATTGCAGAGATACAGCTCATATGCTTATCTATTTGATATGATACAACACTAAAATGTGTATCAGTTGGGAAGTATGGAAGTGAATTTGATTGTGATTGATACAATACCAACTTGTGTATTTGTTATGTTATATGAGAGGTTTAACTTGATTTGTTATCCCTGTTGAATTGGAAAGATTGTTAATAAGAGATGAAACCCTTGTTGAAGTATTTGGCCAGGTTCTGAGCCATAAAAGGAAAGGTGAATTGTGCCATAGACTATGTGTCATAGGCAATGTAGACATTCGTGTCATGAAATTGTAAATGGATTATCTTGTGTTAATCATGTGTCAGTTGCTACCCCTTGTCTTTTAGAAGTGTAAAGAGAATCAAACATTTTAGAAATATGTTCTAGAAAGGCACATCTGTTGTTTGTATGAAAATTGGAGAATAGTAGTGGTCTTAGTGAATTTATTTCCTAAGTAATTACTTATGTATAAAAGAATGGGAATGGGAACTAATGAGAGGAATAAGGAAAGATAAATCGCTTGTAGCGTTGTTTGAAACGGTTGTTTTCAAGAAAAGTTCATACATATATATATTTTGTATAAAATGTCATAATACTATTCTAGTACGAGAATGAGTGTGCATGATCATAGCTATCTGTAATGTTGTTATTGTTGAGGATCATGTTGAGATCCCTACTGGACTATATGTTCATCCCACGTTGTTGAATCTTTTTCAGGTATTAAGCAGGTTAAGCTGCAAGAGTTGGATTTACTTATTTGTTGGCCACGGGGCCTCTTCATTGTAGGCGGAATGCCACATGTGAAAAAGGGTTGCACCCTTCATTTGATTATTTAATGTTGTAAGCCTGAGGGCATCTTATTTAGAATGCTCATGTAATATTTACTTTGCATACGAATGAGAGGATTGTTAATCACTTCTACGGATTGAATGTATGAGTTTATTTCCGCATGTTATCTCTGAAATTGAATTAAGTTAATGGAATTGGTAATGACTTCGAGTAATAAAAAATGGGGCGTGACAATGTCAAATACAGAGAACAAACCTGGACTGGAAAATCCATTTGAGGCTTTCGAGTGGACCAGTCCATATTTTCCCAGTTAACTGAAGGAGGAAACATCTTGTAGTCCCTTTGCATGAAAAAACCCTGTTTATTGTCGTTATACATTAGTGTAAGATATAATTTAATTTACAAGTGAAAGGTCATAATTCTAGGAGAAGTCTAATTTTTACATTTTTCAGAACCAACCTGACATTCTTCTCCGATTATGTTGATTGAATCCAACCATTTTACAGAGCGGGCACCTATAACACCGGGGACAACCACACGAAGTGGATATCCATGATCTCTATTTAGAAGCTTGGGTATGGTAAACCAGTCAAATTTTGATAAGAACAAACAACATGGAGGAAGATTAGTCGAGAACAAGCGGATTCAAGAAACTTAGAAGATATTACAGTTCATTTCTTCCATGAATTTGCTATCCAAATCCAATGCTGGAATTCCATGCTGTCAAACGCAACGCAAGCAACAATGTATTAAATTTCCTACCTGTCCGTTCATCTCGTATGCTAGTAGAACATCAGCTTAAGAATTTGTTGATTGAATTAATGGAATTGATGCCTTATATGGACCTCCTTTCTCCTCCTAATAGTCCAAATTACTTGGAATTGAATTAATCCACCAAACAGTGTAATTTCTTTATAATTAAGATTAAATGAATTTAAGAAATTTTCACCTTGCACATATCAACGCTTACAAATTCTACGTGCTTTCCACCCAAAGGAGAGGTTTTCGTCAATTTAGGTATTCCCACAAGTTCAAGAACATCAGCGAGTTTGGCTCCACCCCAAATGGCTTAAGGAAATATGTGCAGAAGATAAAATATCAACACAGAGAGAGAGAGAGAGAGAGAGAGAGAGAGAGAACAAGAATGAACATAGTTTTGCAAAATGTTTTGGAAAACACAGAAGCAGTGAAAATGTACAAAAGAGAATGAATAGAAGCAAACCATTTCCAATGGCAGAGATATCCCAGCCAACACCTTTCACTGCTCTTACTTTGCTCATTGCAGTTCTTCTATTACCTGCACACTGCATAACTTTAAATGAAAAAGAAGCAACAAATAGTTCAAATTGGGTAGCCACACAACAATTCGGTTTAGCCCAATGGCCAAAACACGTGTATGCTAGAAGTCAAAATAGTTCTGCTACGAGCACATAAACTAATCATAGAATTGAACACATAATGCATATTATGTAAAATCTAATCCATCCATATACATTCTGTGTCCATTTATGTGTTCTTTGACTTATATTGTATGTAGTAGGTGTATGTAAACTTACTTGTGAGGTGGCTGTCACATTGTATTTTGGTAGCTTCCTGTAATATAAACCAGTAGATAAATTCCAATTTCAAATAAATTCACGAGGACATGCATGGCATGATATGAAGATCACTATAATTTCAATGAAAAAAAAATATGAATTTTCTTGAAGGAAATGGAAAGTTAAATTGATATTAACATGTGCTCTGATACATCAATCTTTCCTCAAAGCCAAGAACATTGTGTTTATGAGAGTAGTAAATACTTACTTGATATCAGCCATAGAGAGTTCTATGGGCTTTTCCACCAGACCACCTATACATACTCTGTAGCTGCTCTGCCAAACAGTTCGTGAAAACATTGGATGGTTTCAATATTTTTTTATTTTTATTTTTAAATATGAAAAGAAAAAAAAAAGGAATTGACTTTCAGTGAGAAAAATTCAAAATAATTGTACAAATATGAAAAAGTAAGTGGGATAATGTGTTCTATTCTAGTGCGGGTAAGGTCAAAATTGTCAGTTGCCCCATAACACATACCCATCGGGGTCATTCTACTTTCATACAAAATTTTCTATCAGTAGACATATTTAGTGAATAATTTTTTTTATTATAACTATATCATTAAGCAAAATGATTAATTTGTAAACAAAGTATTTTAGTTATTTTTTAACTTTTTACGAAAAGATGTACAAAAAAATAGAGAGAGTTATGTGACAACTTACAGTGATTTTTTGGCTAAAATTGAAGGAAGTGAAAACATAATTATACCTTTCAATGTCATCAACAATGGGGACTGGACCATGGTTTCGCTTGTAGAAGAAATCCACCGGAGTTACATAAGAGGAAATCAAGGACAAACGTGGTGGCTCAGCATTGAAAGGTTCCTATATATACATATAATAGCAAACAAGAGTGAGTGAGTAAGTGAGCTTTACAAATCCCAAAATCCAACAAGTGAGGAATGCGAATTCCACAAAGTTAATTTCAATCTTCATTGGGGGTATTTGACGGGATTATGGAAGCAGTTTATTGATTATTTTAATACGGAAGTTTGTGTCAAAATGTTTGATACAACTTCTGTTTGTAACTTATTAGACATAAATAATTTGAATAAACAGAAAAAAAACTGATTTTTTAGAATTTGTGAGAGAGTGCTTTTAGATTTTGTTTTCTGATTATCAACATTTAGTTTAAAATAATCTCCACCAAACACCCCATTGTGTCTTTGGAAAAAGCTTTTTCAAAATCAAAGAACAGAAACTTGCCTTGGAATTGATTAGCAAGATTGGATGACGAGGTGGTTCTTTCTAGTAATCGCAAGGGGCTCTTAGTCCTGGCATTCTCACCTTCGATCTTCCCTGCAAGAATTGTAGAGAGAGAGAGAAGCAAAACGGTGCGAATGAGAAATACAGGGTTGCTTTACGTGTGGCTAATGGTGGAGGAGAGTGAATATATTCATTGAAGGAGAGCCGCAACACAACCTCAATTTGGGAGCAAGGATTTTTTTACTAAAGTTTCCTTAGAGTGGAAAATTGTGTGGTTGAGATTTAATGATAAGTCACATCAATTTTTTAACATTAAATTTCAACCATACAATACACCACTTTAGGAAACTTTAAGAAAAAAAATACTCTAGAGGATCTTGGTGTCAATTTGGTTGGTACATAACATTTGATCCCTTTCTGCTACGTGGCATTTCTTGTTAGGAATCCTTCTAACAAAGTGGAGAAGTTATTTGGTGGTGGGGCACGGCGACGTGGTGTCCCAGGTCTGAGAAGAAGAAAAAAAATGGTGTTCTAGGTGAGTTGTAATTGGTGATAGATGTAGAATTTACGATTTTATATTGGGTGATTAAAAATAATAAAAGACATGATGAATTGTGATTAATCCTAGATAGAGTCACACGGTGTCCTTGAACCACAATGTAATTTTTCAACAAACTGCCTCCCTTTCTCTAATGTAATATTTAGTAGTCTGAATTATCATGTAAGATTATTTTACATGTCTTAAGTTAATTATGAAACAAAAAATTTATAAGTGAAATATATTAATTCACTTTTACTAGGGAGTTAGGAAATAGAAAATCTCACTTTGTGTATGTTGTAATTTCTTATTTGACTAGAGAACTTCGATAATTTGTCATTAATAAGAGATTTAATGTTGTCAAGTTGCACTTCCTTAAACAAGACAAAAGATAAAGTATTGTATTGTATTGTATTGTATTTTTTTTTTTTTTTTTTTGTGAATTTGATTAATCATGATTAATTGAAATCAAATTTAACATGGTGGCCCAAACATTACAATAATTTTCTATCTCAAACACAACGCACTTTTTATTTTTAAGAAAGAAATATGGAAAGCTTTACAATAATTATGAAGAATATAGGAAGTGAGAAGTTTCAAAAGCACAACGATAAAATTGAAATGGAAGCATGACACCTAGTAAGTTAGGAGGCCAATCCATTGGTCGTCACATTCACACAACACATAGTTAAGCGTATGAATAGAATAGAATGATTTTGGTCAATATATTTTATTTTTAAACACTTTTCAAATTATCATTATTGTTATTTTAAAAGTCTAACATTTATGATTTAAATGGGATATTGATGAATATAAATATGAATGTCCACGTGTGTTCATGAGCTTCTTCTATGAAGAATGCCCAAGTGTTTTTAAAAGTAAAAAAACCTCCATGTTTAGACGCATCATCACTTTTATAACAACAAGCTTTTATTTTTGGGTTATACATTTTCGTCTTTTTTCAAAGCCAAAAAAACACAAAAACAAACACATTGTGAGAAGGCTTCTCATCTCAGCCATGGGAGACCCATATGTAAAGAGCAGCCTCCTAACTGAACCTGTCGCGAAGGTTAGTTTCTTATGCTTTTCATTTTTTCCTATTGGATATATAGTTTAATGATAATTATTTTTATATTTTCAATGTTTTAATTCACTTATTTTCCAACTCTATATATTTATTTATTTTAATGCACATAGAAATCCTCCTCACCCATTAGTATTTGTACGTCAAGGATCTCTTGCACTTAAATTTGTGTCTCGCTATCTCAACGCTCTCTCTCAATTTCATGATTGTGTATTGAAATTTCTACAACATCATGCAATTAGTGCAAAGCATTTCGTGCCATGTTTGTAGGTGAAGGATGTTTGGACTTTAATTTTTGTCCCTATGTTCCAACGCTCTCTCCATTGCATGATTATCTGAGATTTCTACCACATCATGTGATTGAGAGTGCGTTGATGTAGAGTATTGTTTAAGGGTGCAACTTGGGCGGGTTCAATCCGAGTAACCCGAGCCCAGTCCGAATTTTTTTAGGGCTTAGACAAAATATTTTAAATTCGGTATAGGCTTGAGCAACAATTCAGAAATTCGAATTAAATTTGGGCTAGCTTGGGCAAAGACGTCAAACAACCCGCGCAACCCGAAACCCGAATTATACATATATATATATATAAATTATTAGCCATTACATGATATTAAAGTAAGGAAAATTTACCCATAAGTCCTAGTTTCTGATTTTCAATAATATATATATATATATTATAAATATTTTCATCACTTACATCTGCAAGTATAATTTTAAAACTCATGCTTAAGATCTTTAAAATTTGCTTTTGCTTAGGGATGTTTCGGAAACTTGCCTCATTGGTATTGTTTTTGTTTTTCACATTTTTATTAAAATTTAAAATGTACATCGCTTTCATTTTGTGAGAAAATAGTTCTTGAGAACAATTTTTTTTTTTGTGCGTGCGCGTGTTTCTTAAGCCATTTGTTTTTAAACTTTTATTTATTTATTTGTTTTTCAAAAAATGAAAACAAAAAACTGAAAATGATACCAAACATTTGAGAGAGAGGTGTTGGATAAGAGATGAAAAATATGGGTTGGTTTTACACTAACAATTCCTTACAAAGCGGTTTTGGCAAACCAACGTTGAATTGGTTTGCAATGCAGCACTTGGCAAAGCAAAATTTGGCTGACTTATTATTTAGGGTTGTTAAGAGCCGGTTTTGTGGACTGAATTTATTTATCAAAAAGTTATAGTAATCAATTTTAAGTGATAAATTTATTATTATAAAAAAAATATAATTCAGCTAGTTATACTACTCATCACTCATTTAACTTATTCATTTCTACCATTCTTACATGATCTTAACAAACTTTGAGATGTGGATTTCAAGTCTTACCATGGGTTTCACTTCCCGCCACCCTTTCCCTTTTTCACTAAATTAAAATGTTATTAATGTTATTAATGTATATGACACTAAATAAAAATGTTATTAATGTATACAAAATAATAACAAAAACTATGTGTGCACTTTAATCTCTCAAACTTTCTCACATTGTCGGTCAAAAAAACTATCTCATATTGTAATTCTAATTCTAACATATTGATTCTATATACCGTTCTAATTTTATCAAATGTCCTCGAAAGGACCTAACATTTTTTTTTCTTCTTCTTTTGCATCGACAAATGTTAATTATTAGTTGTTAGATTAGCACCTATGGAAGAAAATCTCCCCACCCTTAGTAAAGCACCTAAGTGCTTGCACACCCTTAATTCAACCCCCCTAAGGGAAATTGAACCCATGACCTCTTTAGGATTAAACTCTAAGAAAGACATGGTGGCCAACTTTGCAGTACATTGTGGAAACTACTGGCTATCCCCGAGAGCATCCAACTGAAGGAACTCAAAGAAGCTTCTTTCAATAAGTACAAGGAATAGTATGGCTTCTATTGGTTTATCTCCAAAATAAATTGTATTTTTTTTTCAAAAATTTAAAAAACTTGTTTGATTTGGTTTTCTTTTCTTTTTTATTATTAATGAGTAAGAGAGTAATTACAAATTTACGTAAAGACGGTTGTACCTTCAATAGTTTGAGAAATTTCACTGTGTTCTATTGGTTATGTTAATAAATGTTTTACAATATAAGAGGGTAATATGACAATTTTACACCCAAATTATAAGTTTAAAAAGACCCACAAAACTTTACCCATAGCCAAAAAAAACCCCAAACAAATTAACTTCTTTAAATTCTAAAAAAAAATTAAAAACCACTAGAAAAATAATTACCAAACCAATTCCATTCATGATTTGACAAAAATAGCGAATGCATGCCAATACATTATCTTCAATTGTGTTATTGCATCTTAAAAAGTGTCTTGCAGGTACTATCCAAAAAAAAAAATGTCTTGCAGGAGTCTAATGAACGTCCCCGTTGATGAAGGACAACTCATCTCAATGCTTCTAAAGCTCATGAATGCCAATAAAACTTTGGAGATTGGTGTTTTTACTGGTTATTCTCTCCTCACTACTACTGCTCTCGCTCTCCCACATGATGGCAAGGCAAGTTTTTCATTCATAATAACATTGCAAGCCCACCGTTACATAAATAATCTCCAAACAATAGAAACAGTCGCTCTAAATGCGGGATGAGGCCTCGTACCTCAATCCTCCATAATTTTTGTAATGCCGGGAGCCTTGTGGAAATTCAATTATTACCAATAAAGTATAGGGAAATTTTTAGTCAAAATTCTTTTGTTGGACTCTTATTTGGTAAAAGGGACCGCACAATTTATTTTGATTCATAAATCTACTAAAGAAAAAAATACATAATTGAGCAAGTACACAGTAAAATATCTTTTTTTTCTTAAATAATATTATCAAAGTAACATGTTACTGTGAATCAGAGTAACATATTATTGCGAGATAGAGTAATATATTAGTGTGAGATAAAGTAACATGTAATTATCAAACAGAGTAACATGTTACTTTGAAACAGAGTAACATGCTGATGTTACTGTTTACATTAATTTCAACGGTAATAATTTTTTTTTTTAAAAGAATTTCATAATCAATGTGGATCTTATTTGATAGATCTTCATGAGAGAATTTTTAAAATACTAATTTTATTAAAAATCTACATCTACATCAAAAGTTATATTATTTTAAAGTTTAATATTTTGATAATAATAGTATGTGTTGGACTTTTCAAAGAAATTTTTTTATGCTTATCCTTAAAGCATTAAAATTTTATTATAAGGGGAATTTGACCAAATTTTTTGGGTGTAATTTATAAATTGACTTATTTTTTCAACTTATTTTGATCATTTAGGCCCTATTTGGGAAGTTAGGTTTGAGCTAAAATATTTAATAAAGACAAAATAAGCTAAAATAACTAATAAGATAAAATTTCACATTCAAACCATAATCATTTTATTTTTTCCCTCACAATTATCAAATCAACTACAAAAAAAAAAAAAGTCAATTTCCCAAACACAATTTTTTTAGCCATACTAAAATAGGTCTATTGGCTATTTTCACCTATTTTGTCTTTGATAATTTTGAGTAATTTTTTAAGGTCTATTTAGATTGGATGATCATAAATTTTTGAAAATTTGGATACTAGTAACAAATTTAAGTAAACTGTATTACGTTTTTTTTGACAAAATTTGACATATTTTTGTTTAAAGTAAACTCTTTTTTTTTTTTCAAAATTATTTAAAAAAAAATCATTTAGTATAAACTGACCTAAAAAATAAAAAATAAAAATTTACTCAAAGTTATAAAAAAAAAACCTCACTAAATATAAAAAAATAAGTTAAACAAAGAAAAAAAAAAAAAGAGCACTTGTGTCAGCTTTTTCTATAGGTTGGATTGGCATGCGTTAGTTAAATATGTATTAGTAATCAGTACGTCTACATACTCATAAAAAATACTAGAAACTATATAGAATTTAAAATTTAAAATCAAGATTCATTCATGAAATAATCTCATTACAAAAAATCAAATCTATACTCTAAATCTGAAATTCTAAATAATTTTCTCATATTTTTTTATGGATGTCTAGACTTTTCCATTAGTTGTTAGAAGTAGAACATCTCCATAAATTCTAGGTGAACCCATATCCATTTGATACTATATTATATCAAATATTGGTGTAAGGATCCTCAGTCCTCAAATAATTCTTTTCCCCTGTTCCAATTTACTTATAACCATTGAGATTTTCACATCTTAAGATGCTCATATGATCCAATGATAATGAGTGATTTGAGAGAGATGGACATGATTATTTGGGAACGTAAGATTCTTGCACCAAATATTGAATCCCAATTTAAGAGACCCAAAGAGAAGCCTGTGAGACAGGACTGCCATTTATAAAGAAGGCTGGTGTGGAGCATAAGATCAACTTCATTCAATCTGATGGCATTTCCATTCTAAACAACCTCCTCACAACTGTAAGTCCATGCCTTTAACTTTGTTCCCTCCACACCACATGCATGCATATAATTCATATTATATTTATTGCAACTATATATATTATGAGAACAAATTTTATTTATTTATTTATGTACACAAAGTCCGATCATAAAATTAGACTCAATTCTACGCATTTTATAAATTTTCTTATGAAAATATCACTCACCTCTTGTTAAAATTGCATTTTCTATTTTACTATACGAGATATTTTATTTTTATTTTTTCTATTCTATGTTCCAAACATTCTTTGTATATCATAACTAGCCTATCACCTGTGCTATGCACGGGATAATTATAGATATTTATATTTGTTTTAGATTTTTTTTAATATATAAATTATGTTTTTTAAGATTTTTTATAAAAATAATTTAACAATCTTATCACTAACCATAGTGTATGGGAGAAGTTAAAAAATGTACTACAGTAACTATACACGGATTGTATCTATAATTATTTGTATGAGGGAATTTTAAATGCTGATCAGGAGATTTTGACCAAATCAATAAATGCAAGCATGTGAAAAGACATGTGAATTGAAAAAAGTTAATAAATGCTGATCACGGGATTTTGACCAAATCAATAAATACTGAATTTTTTTTTTAAATAAAAAATAAAAAATTTAGAAAATTCGGATTGAAATTTTGAAACTCCCACAGATCTTCGGGGTTAAAAATCCCATTTTAATATATAGTACAGATGTACCAATTATTTAAAAATTAATTATTTTGGTATATCAAATGCCGGGAAGATGATTTGGGATAGAGAAAGCGGAGATACACCTAAAGAAAGTGATTATACACTTGTGTGGGGGTTTACATACTCAGTCTCTATAGGTGGAGAAATTATACTTTGGTCTAGGGGCAATGCCATGTAAATTCATGCTAGCGCAATATTATCCATTTGTCAGATCATTCATCAATCAACTGCTGTTGGAACATCAATTGGCCTTGCAGTTGGACCATCCAATAACTTCTCTCCCATAAATCTGCGTTTTGGAAAATTGGAAGTATAAATGTGCGTGTGACTACCCTCTTTTCTTTTCTTTTTTTTTTTTTTTTTTTTTTTTTTTCATTTTTTATAACAAAACGAGCTTAATAGGCCAACCAAACAAAGCCTTAAATTTTGTAATAACAATATTGCAGGGGAAAAAAGAAGGGGAATTTGACTTTGCATTTGTTGATGCTGACAAGGAAACCTACATCAATTACCATGAACCACTGTTGAAATTGGTGAAGATTGGAGGAATTATAGCCTACGACAACATCCTATGGGGTGGGACTGTAGCCCCTCCATCTAACGACTCTGATCATCATCAAGAAGAAGGGGATGACAATAAAAGAGATGCTATGAGAAAGCTCACTTTCTTCGATTACGATTCTCGAAGTGGCGGAGGTAGAAAGTTAAATTAGAAGGGACACTTCTTAATTATATTATCGAAAATTTTTACAAAAATATTTCACACAAGTTTTTATAATTGATTTCGAGAAACATCAAAAAAATAATGTTATGTATAACTAGTTGTGTGTGTCAATTTCCGACCACACTACCAACTTAGTACTCAACTGGAGAACATCGGCAGAATAGGTTAAGCCCGAACAACCTGCAACAGAAAGAAGAGATTCCGGCGGTGGCTCGTTCACCCGGAGGCACTTCGACGATCAAGTCAGTAAAATATCTCTCAAAGATAACCAATAGTGCTTAACTTACTAAACAGAGCATAAAAGACATACCTTAGACCCATGGGGGTGCCTCCTTTTTATAACCAACACAATCCTAGTCCCAATAGAAGCCTAGCTCTAATGGACTTAGAATTACTGCTAATCTTGGACTCCTAGTAGGATTAGGATAAACTCTCTAAGAGTCTTATCTTTACCCAAACTGAAGTTTTCTGTCATTCTAGAACTCTTGTCCCTTATCCGCTTATCCTGGATTCCAGTATCTTCGCAGATAACCTCGGCCTAGCCGAAATCATCTCGGCATCAAGACCAGGACACGTGGCACTTCGGTGACACCTCGGCCACGTGTTGTCATTCAAAAATTATGTCCCCACAACTGCCCTCTAGGTTCTATTACCTCGGCATCCTGAGGTGATGGAACCTATATCATTCATTCCTTTCATCATGACCCCGGTTTAACTTCAGCTTGTAAATTTTTCATAAATTTCAACAAGTGTTAAACATGACCTCGGTTTAACTTCAACTTGTAAATTTTTAAAATTTCAACAAGTGTTAAACATGTTCTTGGTTTAACTTCAATTTGTAAATTTTTAACATTTCAACAAGTGTTAAACCAACCTTAACTTGTAAATTCCAACTCCCAAGCATCATTCTCCAGCCCTCTTTGATTCTCCATGCCCGACCTCCTGCGAAGGCCGATAAGAATGCCCCTTTGCCCTGTCGTGCTGAGGGACTGCAGGAACTGTGTTCTGCCCCCCTTTCTAGGCATCTTTCTGTCCGTCGTTGGCCATCTATTCTCCTTTCTTTCCCACAGACGGCGCCAAATTGTGTGTGTCAATTTCCAACCACACTGCCAACTTAGTACTCAACTGGATAACACCGGCAGAATAGGTTAAGCCCGAACAACCTATAACAGAAAGAAGAGATTCCGACTGTGGCTCGTCCACTCCGGGGCACTCCGATGATCAAGTCAGTAAAATATCTCTCAAAGATAACCAATAGTGCTTAACTCACTAAACAGAGCATAAAAGACATACCTTAGACCCATAGGGGTGCCTCCCTTTTATAGCTAGCACAATCCTAGTCCCAATAGAAGCCTAGCTCTAATGGACTTAGGATTACTACTAATCTTGGACTCCCAGTAGGATTAGGATAAACTCTCTAAGAGTCTTATCTTTACCCAAACTAAAGTCTTCTCTTATTCTAGAACTTTTGTCCCTTATCCGCTTATCCCGGATTTCGGTATCTTCGCAGATAACCTCGGCCTAGTCGAAATCATCTCGGCATCAAGACCAGGACACGTGGCACTTCGGTGACACCTCGGCCACGTGTTGTCATTCAAAAATTATGTCCCCACACTAGTGTATCATGGACAATATAAAAAAATATGGATATAAGTCTCAAAATAAATTATTTTTTTATACAAAATTTGATTCAAAATTCAATATAATGGTAATATCACGTCATCATTAGTATACGATATCACCAACTAATAGTAAATAAACACATAGAGAGTGAATCTCACATGTTAAATGTAACTAATAATTTAATAAATTTCATATCTTTATAGTGAATAATAATAATATCACCATTACATTTAAAATTTTCATAGATAATATGATTTATAGTAATCTCTTTATTTTCAATCAAAACAACTATTATTATTTTCATAATTTGTAAAATGTCATTGACATTTCACTCTAATAATATTTTTGTAATTCTTTTTATTTAAAATATTTTCTTATATTTGGAAAAACAAAAAATCACAAAATCCAGGGGGGGCACGTGACCCCCCTGGTCCTTACGTGGCTCCGCCATTGGATTCTTGTATGGACATTTTTCTCATTCCAATAGCTATTGGTCTCACTTTCTATCGACGTCTCTCGTACGAGAAGTTATTTGATAGTTTTAAGTATAGTCATTACCTCAAGAGTATCGTGATTGATGAAGGGTTTGGAATCCACGATTTTGTATTAAATTATAGAGATCACGGCCATAGATGAACTAAATTTTAAAACATTTTAAAATTTTGTAAGTTTTTCAAGTCAAATTTAAGTAACTTACTACTTAATTTGACTTTGGCTCATTTAAATTCCAACTTTTATTAAGTTGTTAAGAGTGAATGGATGATAATTTTTGCAAATTTTCATTAACCAGAGTAATACATAAACAATATTAATACAAGGTAAATACGTTCTCATCTAAAAATTTTACGTAAACAGGTTTTTCATGTCATTTTTTTTAGTAAGAGTTTTCAAAATCTATACTAAAGACATGTTTAATTATTTTTTTGAGGAAATAACAAATGAGTGAATTTTTTTTAAAAAAAATCAGATTAATTGTAAACTTTACTGATTGAAGTTATAAACTTTTCAATGATTCCACAATTATTTTAGAAAGTCCGGCTGATTTGTAATTTTTTTTTTCTCCATATGTTTTTCTTTCAGAAAATGCTATAGACCCCAAATAAATTATTAAATATTCTACCAAATCTCTCCCTTGGGCATGGGAGTCACACATATGTGATTTGTGTGGGTTTTACACCCATGTGAGAGGTTTGGTAGAATATTTTTAGTAATTCATTTGGAGTCCCTAACATAACTCTTTTGTTCCCCTAACATTTTTCTTGAAAAATAAAGGGAAAAGATTGAGATTTTGAAAAGAAATTACACAATTTGACATGTTATAAGTCATATTTGAGTAAATTGCGAGTTCCAATTCCATTTCTATGTGTAAATTGTGAGTTTAAATTGTGATTTCTGGCATTCTATTTATATGTAAGGATATATAAAATCGGCGTGGTGCCAATCAAAGCACTAGGGCACCTATACATAGGTGTAGCGTGGGTGACATTCCTGAACACAAAGTTGGTTGAGCTTTTTGGTTCACTTTCAAGTTTTGATAGTGACAATATCCACAATCGTGAATTTTCTGAAGAAAAATTTCTCTCTCTATGATGTCGGCCTTCCCTCACATCAACGCCGACCACAGTGCCTCGCCCAACTTTGAAAAATCTTCTGAGGAGGAAGATCACCTAATCAGGAGCACAAAGAAAATTAAAAGTGCAAATCTAGTGGAGGACCAACCGATGGAACCAAAGATGGTTATGGAAACGGAAGAGCTCGGGGAGAATTCCAGAATGCAAGATCCATCCCCTCCCCAACCCTCCCTACCTAAATCCTTCAAGGCAGCTCTCACCGAATCTAAGACTAGGGATTACTTCTTTGATGACAGAGTTGAACTCTTCTTGTCCGATGAAGAGGATGAACAGCAAGAGGATCAGAGGGGTAACTCTACAACTGATGTTTGCCACTCAGTCCATATGCGTTTCCCCAAGATTTCGCTGCCAAAAAAATTACTAGAGAAAATTAGGAAGCCCTGGGAAAGCTCTCTCATTGTCAAGCTTCTAGGAAAGAACATCGACTATAAAATACTCTGTACAAGAGTGAGAAACATCTGGGGTCTTCAAGGCGAATTCAATGCCATTGAGCTGGGAAACAACTACTTCCTCTTTAAATTCTCTGAAAATGATGATTACACTAATGTCTACACAGGGGGCCCATGGGTTATCATGGACCACTATCTCACGATGAGACGCTGGGAACCAAACTTCAAGCCATCGGAAGCACTCGAAACCAAAACCCCTATCTGGGTTCGGTTTCCAGAGCTTCCGATTGAATATTACTAGGACAAAGTTTTATTTGCCATTGCCAAATCTCTTGGTAAACCCCTCAAAATTGACTGGACAACAGCAATGGCCACCAAGGGAAAATTTGCTAGAATCTGTATTGAAATGGACCTTACCAAACCGCTCAAGCCCAAATTTATTCTAGAAGGTAAATATTACAATATAGAATATGAATCATTAAACTCATTTTGTTTTCTGTGTGGCAGGGTTGATCATCGCCGGGAAGTATGCCGGTTTAAAGAGCCGACCCAACCAACGGCGGGAAGAGACAAACTAGCCGTTTCCGGTGAGAGCGTCCCAATCACAGACAAGCCTGCAACCAACGGCAACTTGCAACTGTAGCCTGAAGAGGAAACATCTTTTGGCCCTTGGATGCTAGTGACCAAACGGGGACGGAAACCAATCCCGAACAAAAACAGCCCAGACTGGTCTGGCCTAATACACAAATCCAATAGGTTCAAGTATCTTGAAGATAGTCAAGGTGGGCCAGGCGAACAAGGCCGTGGCAGGAAAACCACAAGAACAGGTGCTGAGAAAGACCGATCTGAGACACTAAGAACGGGAGAGGTGATAGCCCAAACTGAGATACAAACCCCTCAAATGGGCTCTACCCCATCACAAGACCCCAAAGGCAAAACCAAAATTGGTCAGGCCCAATCCACCCCTCAGCAACCACATTCCCAGCTGCAGTTACCAACTAGTTCGGTTCCAATGGAAGAGTGTTCATCACACCATCCTGAGGAGATGGTGTCAGCGGTATCAGACTGTTATCAAACAGGCACGCCCAGCTATATCATTGACCATCAGGTACCCACTAACCCTACTGATACCAACTGTACTGGGAGCTATCCTACACGGCAAACTGACCTAACCATGGTAGAGGCTACCCACAAGCACGCTCATGTGGCCTTCCCAATACCCAAACCATCCTATACTTCTAATCTAGAAAACCACCAACAGATAGAACCAGTTCCCCCTAACCCTGGTGAGTTGCAAGATCGAGAGGCAAGATCCACCAACCCCAAACAGCTTAGAGGTGCAACAACATCTGAAACAGACCAATGCAGTGGGCTTGTTGTTAGAACCAGAGAACGAAGCAATTCACCTCGTCGCTTTCGTTTGGTGGATAGAGCAAATACGGTTGACAATCGAACCGAGCTGGGCGACCAACCCTATGAAACCATTTCACTCGATCCAAATGGCTTCCATGCGAGCAGTGGAGGACGATCACCGGCGGATACATAGTATCCTTAAAGATTGGGTAACTAATTCTCCACCTCCCTTCCTTTCTATGGATTTGCTCAAATTACTATTTTGGAATTGCCGCGGTGCTGGCAATAAAACCTTTAAGCGTAATCTTGTAGAGATCCTTAGATCTCATAAACCAGAAATTCTGATTCTCATGGAGACCAAAATTACATTTAGCAAAATGGGTAACTTTTTTACTCGTCTGGGCTTCACCGCTTCAACTATTGTTGACCCCATAGGCAGAGTTGGTGGGATTTGGCTATTATGGGACACCACCCAAGTCAATGTTAGAGCATCCTCAGTTGGCCCTCAAGTTATCCATGCCACAGTCCACAAGGAGGACTACGAGGAATGGGTTCTAGCTGCAGTCTATGCCAGCCCTAACCCATTGTTGAGAGAAAATCTATGGAATGAACTTGAGGAAGTGGCGGACAGTATGGACAAACCTTGGTTGGTGGCAGGAGATTTTAATGATTTTGCCAATCAAAGTGAACGAAGAAGCTACTCAGCAAACCAGAGTTCGACTCAACCTCAGAAATTCTTGGAAAGAATTAACAACTGTAATCTGATGGACTTGGGCAGTTCGGGACCCAGAATGACCTGGACAAACAACAGACAGGGGCTGGCCAATACTATGGAGAGGCTGGACAGAGCTCTATGCAATGAAGATTGGCGAACAATGTTCCCAGAAGCAACTGTTAAAGTCTTGCCAAGGACATATTCGGATCGCTCCCCTCTTGTTGTCTACACGCAAGGTATGCATTCTCTCAACCCCCTCAATAGACCCTTTCGTTTTGTGGCTGCTTGGATGTCTCATTCTGATCTCCCTAATATTATTACCTTTTCTTGGACTGATATGCATAACAATTTACTTGATTCCACTTCTGAATTCACTATCAGAGTTAAGAAGTGGAATAAAGAGGTCTTTGGAAATATTTTTAAACAGAAACGATCGCTTCTTGCTAGAATTGAAGGCATTCAAAAAGCTTTGACCAACTCCTGTTCCCATAACCTCTTAACTCTTGAAAAAGGCCTCATTAAATCCTACAATACCACCCTTTTACAAGAGGAAATGTTGTGGTTTCAAAAATCCAGATCTCAACACATTCTGCTGGGTGATAGGAACACAAAGTTTTTCCATGTGTCCACTATCACCAAACTTAGAAAACTCAAGATAAATGCCCTTAAAGATGATGAGGGGAACTGGGTTATTAATCAGGAGGGAATCAAAAGTATTATCCTTGCCTACTTCACTAATCTGTTTCAATTTGAACATGTTCAATCTCTTACCCATTGGAACAACATTGCTACCACCTTTTTTACACTTGATGACAATGAGGTCCTGTTGAAACCTATCACTAATGCTGAAATTCTTCGTGCTGTTAAAAGTATAGGGGCCTTTAAAGCTCCAGGTAAGGATGGTATCCAAGCCCTGTTCTATCAGAAATATTGGCATATTGTGGGGCATTCTGTTTGTGAGTTTGTTCAGTCATGCTTCCAGAATAAGAAGGTTCCTGATGAAGTTAATGAAACTCTTATTGTGTTGATCCCCAAACTTGAGAACCCTGAACATATTAAACAATTTAGACCCATCAGCCTTTGTAATGTCCCTTATAAGATAATCACCAAAATTATTGTGGGACGAATTAGACCACTTTTAGTCACTCTCATCAGCCCAAACCAGAGTAGCTTCATTCCGGGGAGAAGCACTACTGATAATATCATCATCACTCAGGAGATTCTTCACACCCTTAGATACTTGAAAGGGAAGAAAGGGGGTATGATTTTTAAAATTGACCTGGAAAAGGCCTACGATAGGCTTTTTTGGGACTTCATTAGGGACACTCTTCAGGAATTTAAACTTAATGACAGTTGGATTGAATTGATCATGAATTGTGTTACTAACACCCACTCTTCCATTCTCTGGCATGGGGAGATTGTTGAAGGCATACAAAATGGAAGGGGAATCCGTCAAGGAGATCCTCTTTCCCCTTATCTGTTTGTTCTCTGCATGGAGAGGCTATCTAATATGATCAATTCGAAGGTGGAAGCGGGAGCTTGGAAAGGCATTAAAGCTTCCAGGAATAGCCCTGCTCTTACCCACTTATTCTTTGCTGATGACGTTATCCTCTTTGCTGAAGCTAATGTGAGTAACTGCCATACTATCATGGAAGTTCTGAATGACTTTTGTGTGATATCTGGTCAGAAACTAAGTCTTCAGAAATCCAAGATATTTGTCTCTAAGAATGTGTCCTGTAACTATGCTAGATCTTTGAGTTTTCAGTGTGGTATTTCCTTTACCCAAGACTTAGGCAGGTACCTAGGATCCCCCTTACTCCATAATAGGATCAATAAGAGCTTATTTAATGAGATTCTTGAGAAACTGAAACAAAGACTATCTGGATGGAAGGCTAGATACCTATCCTTCGCTGGTAGAACCACCTTAATTCAAGCTGTTACATCTGCCATCCCTAGCTATAATATGCAAACCATGGAGTTGCCTAGGAAATTCTGTGATGAGGTAGATAGGATCAATAGGAACTTCCTTTGGGGGGATACTGACACCCATAAAAAGGTCCATCTGATTAACTGGGATACTGTTTGTAGAACTAAAGAAGAAGGGGGTCTGGGCCTCAGAAAAGCTAGGGATAACAACGCTGCTTTATTAGCTAAACTAGGCTGGAAAATCCTAACTGACCCAAACAAACTTTGGTGTAAAGTACTCCAAGCCAAATACCTTAAAAACAATACCATTTATGACTAGCCTATGGAAATGAGAGCTTCTCACATTTGGAAAAGCATCTGTAAAGGTAGGGCCATTCTCAGAAAGGGGGTGAAATGGAATGTTGGTAATGGGGAGAGCATTTCATTATGGTAAGACTGGTGGTGTGGCCAGCAACGCCTTGCCCACCAATATAATTCCTCACAGGTCAATGAGCGAGACAAGGTGAGCTTATTATTGAATGAAGAAGGGAATTGGAACACTGCCTTCATTGCTACTATTGTTACCCACCAAGACCTTCAAGAGATCACCAAAATCCACCGACCAAGGTTTGTGACTTACACTGATGCACCATCTTGGATAGGTACATCTGGTGGAAACTTTACCGTAGCCTCCGCTCATAAACTGCTCATTAACCAGGATTTTGAAGGGAGGGACTGGTCATGGTTATGGAAGATTAAATTACCTCAAAAGCTCAAGAGCTTCCTTTGGCTCATCCTCCATGATAGGTTGCTAACCAATCAAATGAGGCTCAAAAGACATATGGCAGCATCTGATTTATGCCCCAGATGTGGTCTTTATAGTGAAGACTTGGACCACCTCCTTCGAAAGTGCTCCCTTACCAGAGATATATGGACTGCAATTCAAAATTTCAACTGGTGGGAGGAGGGCTGCAGACAGCCTCTTACTGAATGGGTGGTTTCTAACTTAAAAAACAAAAATTTGTTTCTTGAAAATAACTGGTACATTTTCTTTATTGTCACCCTGTGGCAGATTTGGAAATCCCGTAATCTTTTGGTTTTCGAAAATGTAAACCACTCCATTCAAGTTAATCTCAAGGGTATATGGAACTATGCTTCGGAGATTAAAGAGGCTTTCTCCTCTCCCCTCCACCCTCTTTCAACAGCCCCTAAATCTATTTTTTGGCGCCTTCCTATTGCAGGTACACTGAAGCTCAATACCGATGGCTGTTTTAAGGGCGATCCTGGACAAGCTGGATATGGCGGCCTTCTGCGGGATGAAACTGGGGCATGGATATGGGGATACTACGGCAATTTGGGCCACTGCTCTTCGGTGGAAGCAGAACTATGGGCCATATATAGAGGCTTGACAATTTTATTCCAAAAAGGCACCAGGAATGTGGCTATAGAGACTGATGCGACACAAGCCATTGATCTAATCCAGAATGGACCAGCCATAATTCTCCCTTCAAAGCCATCATTGAAGATACTAAGTTTCTGATGGCCAGATGCACATGCACCCTTG